>JAVCKV010258364.1:0-15229 GCA_032274145.1 Herpochondria borealis
GCCTATTAAGTTGCCTGACAAATAACCAGCCCCCAGCCACACTGAGTACGCCGATAATCCCTAGAAAGAAAACTAGCGGTGAAAAATTTGCTTCTTCTAAGCCTAATAAAGGAATTTTTACCCAAAGATTAGGCGCTTGAGGAGGCCTGATCCAAAAAAGGTATTCATCTCCCTGTGAAATACGTACTTCAGCAGGACCACCTAAGAGATTGGACATTTCATCAGAGCGAAAGGCGTAATAAACAGCGTCTTGTAAGCCTAGTTTCATCGCAGCCGCTTCACGATAAACCCCGATACCGGTTTCTCGCTGAAATGCTTCCCCCATCGCCGGGCTTAACACTTCATCAGCAACATCAATAAAATCCATAATGTTATTTGCTCTAAAAATAACTTCATACATAGATTGATACATGTCTTCTGACTGTATATTGTTAGGCTCCACTCTGTATCGGTGAAAATCCGCTTTGGTACCTTCTAAAGTTGCAGTCCGAGTATTATCAGTACGCATTTCGGATAACATATATTCAAATTGAATTCCCCGATTAGCTCTAGTAATATTCGTTTCTGTATTTTCATTGACCCCTTGTACGGCATCATAGATTCCTATAATTCCAGCTAAGACATCAGCATCAGTTGCAAAAAATGTATCTACAACGATAGCAGAGTCTGGTAATGGATTTAGAAATTCATCATCACATGAATGGAAAATTAATCCCATTACTGCAAGAATTATATATTTAGTATATTTCATTATTGTAATTTTTTAAGATTAAAATTTAACGTTTAGACCAAATGTCATCGTTCTAAATAAAGGGGTACCTGCTCTCTGAGCACCATAAGCTCTAGGACTATTATTATTATCAATAAATTCAGGATTGAAACCATTGTACTCATCAGAAGTCTTATAAATCAAATTCTGACCAGTTGCATAAAGTCTTAATCCTCCTAAACCAAATCTTGATAATTGATCTTTTGTGAAATTATATCCAATGTTTACATTTCTCAATGAAAAGTAACCTGCACTTTGTACCACATCATTAGTCAATACTCTTGCTTGAAGGAAAGTACTGTGAGGGATAATTCCAGCAGCAACTACTGCTTCTACATCAGAAGTAGCACCTTGCCAATGTGTACCGAAATATTGATCTCCAATATTTTTCACCTCAGCACCTTGACTTCCTTGAATCATTACAGAAAAATCAAAATTACCGAATTCAAAAGTATTAGTTAAACTCCAAATCAAGTCTGGATATGGATCTCCAAGAATAGTCTTATCTTCATTTGTAATAATTCCATCTCCATTTAAATCTTTAACGATAACATCTTGTGATACTCCGTTGATTGGAATATAAGGTGAGTCATAATATTCAGTAGCTAATTCTGCATCTACAACAAATCCGTAAAAAGAAGAAATAGGGTTACCTACAGAATTTATCCATTGTGAATTTCTACCAAATCCATCTTCTAATAATGCTCCATCAGATTCACCAAAACTGATTAACTCATTTTTGTTGGTGGAAGCAATAAGTGTAGTACTCCATCTAAATCTATTATTAGAAACATTTCTAGTTCTTAATTCAAGCTCAAATCCACTATTCTCTACTTCACCTAAATTCACAATACCAGCATCAAAACCAGTAACATAAGAAACAGGATTTTCTAATAATAATTGATCACTAGTTCTTACATAATAATCAAGCGATCCAGTTACTCTGTTATTAAGAATACCAAAATCAATCCCAGGATTGAATTCTCTTGAAGCTTCCCATTGTAACAATGTATTTGCAATATTAAGTGCAGAAACACCTGGAGCAATACCTCCTCCTGAAATAGAATTCGAAGTATTTAACAATGCCAAATAAGGATATGCATTAATAATATCGTCACCTACGCTGAAATTTTCATTACCTGTAAGTCCGTAACTAACTCTAAACTTTAATCTACTTATTGCATCGCCACGATCACTTAAAAAGCCTTCGTTGTGTGCATTCCAACCAAAAGAAACGGCAGGGAAATTACCCCATTTCGAATCTACTCCAAAAACTGAACTAGCATCTCGTCTGAAAGAAGCATTCACTAAATATTTATTATCAAAAGCATAATTAACCCTAGCGAAATAACCGATCTTATTTTTTTCAACATTGATCTCTTGAAATTCAGAAACTGTAGTTGCTCCTTGTAAATTTTTAAGTAAATCATTTGCATATCCAGTACCTTCAAGTATGCTATTTTCAGATTGTCTTCTTTGAAAAGTTGCCCCTACTAATACTCCAAAATCATGCTCAGCTACTGACTTATTATAAGACAATGTATTATCTGAAATCAATCTATTACGTACTCTATTTTGTAACTGGTAAGAAGCTCTACTTGCTGATGCATGGTGCTTAGTTCCATTCCATCTCGTTCTTTTACGGTTCTCTATCGTCATACCAAGCGATGATTTCGCAGTAAGACCGTCCATAATTTCATAGCTTAAATAGGTTCGAGCTAACAATTTAGTTTTATACTCATAGTGTTCTCTTTCAACATATTGAGCATAAGGATTCATATCTCCAGAAGTACGTGGTCTATTATCACTTCCATCACCATTTAAATCTTTTTCAATCAAGTGATTTTCCAAAAAGTAATCTCCTACTCCAACATCTGGATAATTATCTCTATTAATATATACTAATGTTTCTTCAGTATGATAAATAGGCAACCATGGAGATTGTCTAATTGGATTATGTACTGATGTAGGTAAAGCTCTTCTTTTTGAATAAGAAGGTGTGATATTAAGTCCAAATTTCAACTTATCAGTAATCTTAGTATCCATCTTTATTTTTCCAGAATAGATTCTGTAGTCATCAGTAATTACGACTCCTTGATCTCCCAAAGTTCTTAAGGCTAAACTAAACTTTGTTTTTTTACTTCCTCCTCTTGCAGAGAAAGAATGACTTGAAATATTTCCACCATCAAAGAATACATCTTGCCAATCTCTATCAATACCAGTTACTCCAACTAACTCTTGTGCATATAAAGTATTATCAGAAAGTTCACCAGCTTCAGCTAATTCTTTTGCAGCCCAATCAGCAACACTCTTTTTATAACCTTCACTTCCAAAAGCTTCTTTCCTACCGATATAAGTTTCGTAGCTAAATTTAGTTGGTCCATCACTACCACTCTTTGTAGTAATCAAAAGTACCCCATTAGAACCTTCACTACCATAAATAGCAGCAGATGCAGCATCTTTTAAGATTTCAAATGATGCAATATCATTCATATCAAGGTTACTTAAGAAATCAGGATCTACTACTAAACCGTCAATTACTACTGCAGGTCCAGATTCAGCATTTACTGATCCAAATCCTCTAATCGTAATCGTAGGAGCAGCTCCAGCTTCTGCTGAACTTGCTTGAATATTAACTCCTGACACTTGACCAATAAGTGCATCATCTACTCTTGATACTGCTATCTGATCCAAGTTTTTATTTTCAACTTTAGATATAGATCCAGTTAAGTGAGATTTTTTCTGAGTACCGTAACCAATTACTACAACTTCATCAATCAATGCTGTATTGAGATCCAATACAATATTGATATTTGTTCTACCATCTACAGGCACTTCAATAGTCTTCATTCCTGTATAACTTATCATTAATACATCAGTAGGAGCAGCATCTATTTCATAGTTACCATCAATATCTGTAGTCGTTCCGTTATCTAATTGACCTTTTACTAGTATCGTAGCTCCAATTAATGGTAGCCCGTCGTCAGCACCTGTAACCGTTCCTGTAATTCTTACAAAACTTAATTCTTCCGAATTAAAATCTTTTGAAAAATCATTAGCTTGTACGCTTTGTGTTTGGAAACCTAGGAATAAGATAATCCCCATAAAAACGCCTAATTTATAGCGAATTTGATTGTGGAGTAAATAATTTAATTTCATAATTAAAGATTTAATTTAAATATTTTTTCAAAGTTCGTATCTGGGTAATTTTCTTGATACGAAATATTTAAAATACTGGTAGAATAAAAATGCGAATCCTGTTTAATTTGATACACACCAAATAATTAATAGACCATACTGAGTTCCACTCTTATAGTTTTGCGATTATGAAAAAAGTGTAATTCAGCAGATTTAGGTAAGCTTTTTTTGAAATCTACCGTACTTATGGATTAGCACTTGCTAATCCGTTTTTTTTGATTAACTGGAATTGAAAATTGTGCGAGACATGATTAATCGTTTTTTTGTTTCTAAAAATGGTTTTCAAATATCTTTTATGATTATGGATTCAAGATTTAGGATTATGGATTTCGTGTAATTTTGAATCTATAATCATTAATCCATAATCTTATTCCTTTTCTTACATGGATTTTCCAAACTCAATTACATCCCTTAAATGCTCTTTCATGGCTTTACTTGCAGCATCACCATTTCCATCAATAATATGTTGGAAAATCGCTTGATGTTCGATGATAACTTTGGTAGCCATTGCATCATCACATACTCTGTATTGAAGAAAATTATTTACAATATCAGGTGTGATTATCAACATCAATGATTTCAATACTGCATTTTTACTCGCTTCTGCTATTTTTAAGTGAAACATCAAATCTTCCTCAATTGCTGGTTCGTTAGATTTCACTTTTTCTTCGTATTCAGTTAATGCTTTTTTGATTTCAATTATATCTTCAGGAGTTCTTCTTTCTGCTGCTAATTTTGCAGCATTTGCTTCGAGAATTACTCGAGTCTCAACTAAAGATCTAAAGTCACTTTTTTCTAATTTCAAAACATCCGTGATTAAGCCTTCCAACGCTGTCATCCCCATTCCTGATACTACGGTTCCGCTTTGTGGAAGTGTTCTTAAAATACCATAGAATTCTAATTTTCGAATTGCATCACGTACATGGGTTCTGCTTACTCCTAATTTCTCTGCTAATTTTCGTTCTGGTGGTAATTTATCTCCAGAATTCAATTGACCTGAAGTTATTAGATTCCTTATCTGACGGATAATCTTATCTACAGGAGTTTCAACCTTTATCTCGTTAAAGTTATCTAACATTTTGTTCTTTTTGTTTTTTGTTTCGAAGCACCAAAATTGGTTGACCAATAATTGGTTGACCAAAATTAGCAATTTTATTTGGAATCCAAAGAAATGGAAGGGAAAATCGATATATTTTTATTTTAATATTTAATTTATCCATTAATACTTTGGGGCAACATTGTTCTGAATTATTACTGTTTAGTCAATATTAGTAGTAATTACAGGGTTTTATTAAATACTTTATTGGGTGAGATATATGGAGACAATGAATACTTATCGAGTATTTCGAGAAAGTCTAAAATGCTGAATCTAACGAATAAAAGTCGAAAGTGAAATTGGTTGCAACTGATTTACATAAAATAAGCAGGTAGGGCTTTAAAAGTATTTCCTATTGTTTTTATACTTTTTAATTGCCAAAAAATTGCTTGTCGACTTCCTTCCATCTTTTTTTAGTCGAGTTATATTGATAGGTTGTTTGACAAACACTTACTGCATTCGCCCGTACTAATGTCTTCAATTTAAATTCTTGTTTGTCTATTTCCTCTGGAAACCAAATCATGGTGTCACTTAAATATTTATCTCTCACAAAACTGCTTTCGTCCGACTGAAGATAATAATTATAATGCGGTCCGCTATTCCCTCCTTCCTCTCTTTTTAAAGCAAAATCTTCCCTATCATCAAAATTAAAATCGGCTACAACTATATCACCATAATCATGGTCAACTACTTCTTCATTAATGTTTAAATTAGTAGTATATGAACGAACATTTCTATTTATAAAAATTATAAGTCTTAAATGTAAATACTTCTCCTACAGACCTAACTAATATATAACCTCCCTTTGATTCAATAAAGTCTCTTAAATCCGAGAATTTATAATGATACGTATAAGTATTATCTATTTTTGTACAGGCTATTATATTCATATTTTAATATGCCAAAGTAAATAAAAATTGTAAACTGTATGAGGGATTTGAACCCTACGTGTATATTTTATAGTGTATACAATATATGTATAAAATATGTTATATACTACATACCCCTGTATTATTTTATAATTATTTTTTTATATTTTTAAAAATACTAGTATATTCGCTCTGGGTAACAGGAGGTAGTGGTCAGCCCTACGCACTTCGATCTAAAAACCTTCATACCCCTATAGTTATATAGTATACTAATAGATTTACTATATACTAGCTCATTAATAGCCTTGTTTCTTAGAATAATCCACACTACTTAACATAATATAAATTATATAACAAATGGACTCTTAGAATAATGCAATGATTATAAGCCTATACTATAGTAAGATATACATTACAATACAGTTATATGTATATTATACTATTTTAGGTTAGATTATAATTATGTTCCACGTGGAACACTTACACCAACACCAAATGTAATACACCTGTAATACATAACCATAGCCCTACGGGCATAATACCATATTTCTATATTTGTAATCTAGTTTATTCCTTATATTGTATACTGTATTATATACCATATGCTTATCTTTACTCTATATAAATAACCTATATTATTACCTTATTCCTTTGTATTATAGTCTATAATGTACTATATTAGTGTTATGAAAAAGATATTAAAAGAATTACAAAGAGTTCACCATATAAAGGGTGATAGTACTTTAAGTATAGAAAAAGACGGTTCTGGTCAATTTGTTACATGGGACTATGAAGGTGGATTAGATTATCAAAATATTATCTTTACTTTTAGTTCAATTAAAGGCTTAAAAAAGAAACTTAAAAAGATTAAGTAATACTAGGTATTCTAATTAGAATACCTTACCTTTATAGTATAATAATTTAATAAGAATATCCTTTACTAATAACTATAATAACATGAAAACGTTAGCAGATTTTAAAAGAAAATTAATAGTAGGAGCTAAAATGTCTACTAAGTACCACCAAGATTATACTACAGGTTTAAAGATGGTACACGATCCAATACCAATAAGATCGTTATCTATAGTTCAAACTAAGTCATTTGCACTATCTACATTAAAAAACGATGGTACATACTCTGATTCATGGATGGACATCCCAAAGTCCTCTATGTGTAATATTAAGGATGAATCTATTACTATTTACACAAGAGACTATAGTAATAGATTTAATGAGCTAGGAGATCAGTTAAAAGATGAGGAACTTCCTTTAATTCCTTTTATTACTTATACATTTGTTTAAAATTAATAACTAATAAACTTAATAAAATGTCACAATTCACAAAAACACAACAAGTAAAAGTAAACGAGTTTTTAAACTCTTTAAAAGTCGATAAAATAGATATTCCTTACTTCATAGATATCGAGGAAATAGATACAAATAACGCCTTTGATTCTATTTATGAAATGATCCAAGATAATAACGGCTTTAATGTAGAAATTATTTACTACGGTAGTGCTATGAGTTTTTTAATGGAAAATGATCCTAGTTTAAAACAATCTTTAGAACTAGCCAACGATTTCGGGTTTACACCTGATAACTTAAATAGTGAAATATTAGCTAGTATTTTGGCTTCACAGTACGCAAGTGAAGAGTTTGGAGAGTTGCAAGATGAAATAAACGATTTCTTTATAAACCTATAATAATGAGATACTTCAATACAAGATATCATAATACAGTAGAAACCATTGATGAATTAAACCCTGAAGACTTCAAAACTACTACAGAGTTTAGAAAAGAACTAAAAAGGTTAAAAACTGAATATATAATTGGCGGAACATATGTATATACATCTAGTCGATGTACAAAAGAATGGAGGACTAAATAATAAACCTCTAATAATTAACATACTAGTATAATTTAGCCTATAGTTATACTATACTATAATAACTTACTTTTAACACCTTAATAATATAATAATGACTAAATTAGAAAAGATTACCCGTAATATCAATAATAACAAAGAACTACAAAATAACTTTAAAAAGTTATACAATTACACTAGTGAGGACTTTATACATAATGCAAACTCATACATAAAAGCTATAAAGAACGGGTCTATGTGCTGCGTAATTGATAGTGTTAGTAGCTCAGGTATGAGCCGTAACCTTAAATTTATCTCTTGTGGTAAATACAAAACCCGTCACACCTATAGAAGTCATAGTTGTTTATTTACCGCATTAGGTTACAAAGAAGCTAAAAACTCCACTTTTAAAGTTCATGGCTGCGGTATGGATATGGTATTCCATACTAATTACACTATTATATATAATTTATATAATTTAGGCTTTATTAATAAGAAACAAAGAGACATTTTAGCCCAACAAACGCCTACAGTATTGTAAAATATAATACACATAATAGGATTAAAACCGATTATACTATAAAATAATAGATTATGAAATTTACAAAAGAAATTAGTTTAATCTGCTGTGTAATAAGAGAAAATGAACTAATCAACCAAACACTATTTGAATCTTTTGATTTAATATTTGAAATAGCACTAGCGTTTGAGATCGCATATGGGGTAGATACTACTAAATGGGGCGTAAACATGGAATACGAGGAGACAATAATAGAATTTACAAAGAGCTATTTAAACAAACAATTATGAAAAGAATAATAGAGAACACAGAATTACTGGAGAATAGTTATATAGATATCCATTCTATTGCGTTTGACATTGACATGAGTTTATGGAGTAAAACGTTAAAGGATTGCAACAAAATCTTAAAAGATAATCCTATTTTAGAATCCGTTAGTATTTCTTTGTTCAACAACAATAGTGTAGGTATTCAAACAGGCGAGTTTTTTAATTCATCTGAAGATGATGAGGATAAGACAAATGAATGTGATACAATAATTGATGTAGAAAGTATTACAATGTGTAAAACGGGTTCAGTGTGGTATACTGGTAGTTGTAAATATACAGGCGAGGAGTTAGAGGTTGACTTAACACAATATTAAAACCATGAAAGACTTAGATAATATAGTAATCATACGAGAGTATAAAAATAGTAATGAGTTAGTTGCTTTGTTTCCTTATGAATGTAATGGTAAATATTGTATCTCCTATCAGACATTAGGACAACACAGTAACGCTATATATCATCATATGATTAAGATTACAAAACCTATTAACTATGAGCGTCAAGAAGTACGGGATTTCCTCCAGGAACTTCAGTCAATAGGTTACACAAATTTAACACTAAGAAAAAAGATAAGTTATGAGAGAATTTCTTAATGAACAACTGCACGATGAAATAGTATCCGACCTGAGAAATGGAGATACTACTGTACTATTTGAGATCATTGAACAATTAACTAATAAAGTAGCATATAGTAGTCTTTCAGATTCAGGTCAAAAGATATACAACGACATTAAATAATTATGAATAAAGATCAATTAATAAAAGAGTTGGAAAGGTTGAAAGTTGGTTATAAAGATTATTCTAGAAACAGTTCAATGAATGCAGGTTATATAGCAGGTGTAATGGATGCAATAGATCTAGTTAAAAAATTAAACCCACTCGTTGTGGTTTCTAAATAATAAAGTAAATAATTATGGAAAGTAAACAAGAAATGATTTTAATAGTAGCAATACATGAAAATATTAGCGATAAATTAGTCAAAAGACTTAGCGTAGGAGGTATTATATACTCTACAGACTATGCAAAGCTAGAAAGACTATGCCGTAACGCTGGTAATGACTATAATGATATAATATCTAAAAACTTCTATGTAGCGTCTGTAGACGTAATGTATTTAGATAATAATAGTAATACATATAATACCGTATATTCTTACTCTAAAGGAGTATTTAAGAAATTATAATAAATATACCTTGTTTTATAAATATATAAATACTATCTTTAAGTATTGAAACAGGGAACTAATTCAATATAATAACTTAATAAAATTAATATCACTAATAAATTAATAACCATGTCAAATACAGATAACTTACTATTATTACAATTATATAGACTTAACTCTTTGATTAAAGAAACAGAATCATTATACACTACTAATGAGGAAATTCAAGAAGCTCTACACAACGCCAAGAAGACACGCATGGGGTTACAAGGTGTATTGTGTTGGAAAAACATTGAAACGTCCGTAGTGACGCTTAAAACTAGCTTAAATTAAATAATAATATGAAAGATAATTTAGGAGACAGAATGAAAGAATACTATGAGAGTAGAACTAAATCATTATTACCAAGAAGAACTTATACATTGATTAGAATTGATGGCAAGGCTTTTCACACTTACACAAGAGGACTTGAAAGACCTTTTGATGATAAATTGATTAATGATATGGACGAAACTGCAAAGTACTTATGTGAGAACATTCAAGGTGCAAAGTTCGCTTTTGTTCAATCAGATGAAATTTCAATATTACTGACTGATTTTGATAAATTACAAACAAGTGCTTGGTTTGATGGAAGTATTCAAAAGATTACAAGTATATCTGCAAGCTTAGCTACTGCAAAGTTTAATGAATTAAGACCAAATAAGATTGCTTTGTTTGATAGCAGAGTGTTTACAATACCAAGTAATATTGAGGTTGAAAACTACTTTATATGGAGACAACAAGACACGGTTAGGAATAGTATTTCATCCGTTGCTCAAAGTTTATATTCAAGTAAAGAACTACACAAAGTAAATGTTTTTGAAATGCAAGAACTTTGTTTTCAAAAAGGTGTGAATTGGAATGATTTTGATGCTAAAAAGAAACGAGGGAGACTGATTGTAAAAGAATATTACGACAAAGATGGTGTGAAAAGAAGCAGATGGGTTTCTACTACTCCACCGACTTTCACATCAGAAAGAGAAGAGTTGAGTAAACTGATACCTTTATTAGATGGTACAGAGTAGTATTAAACCTAACGTATGACTATATGGTTAGATTTTTAACGGATGAAATAGAATAAATTATGAGTAAAGATTCAAAAAATACAGAAACTGAACCATGCACTATACAAGATGTTAGGCTTTCGTTACAGGAGATTGAAAAAATTAAACGAATAGCTTACTTACAAGGCGTTACAGAATACACTATATGGGCTGATTATGTTACAAATGGAGATGAAATTTGTGATAAATACCAAGAAGAACTTGAAATACTTTTAAATAATGAAGCCTAACGAGCAGCTAAAAATAAGCGATAGCGACCCGTAGGGTTATTTTTCAGCTGTCTGTTGTGATTTAAACGTAAATAAAACTAAAAAACATGGAAAATCAATTTAGACTAAAAACAGACGAATTTAATAGATTAGAAAAACTACACGATCACGTAGTAAATGAATTACAAGAAATGGGACTACTGTGGGAAACCTCTTCAGTTGATTTCTTCTGTGAATACATACGAGGTCAACAAGAGACTATCAGAATGGAGTTAAGTATATTAAAGAATCTAATATTAAATCAAGAGTAATATGGTAAATCAAGAATTAACAGAAGAAGTAATCAAAGCCATTAAAAGTTACTATAAAAAAGGTAGTAGACAGGTTGAGACCATCTGTCATATAGAAGTAGATGATAAAAATACTATATTTCTACATTGCAATAGCCCTGAGTTTGTTATTGAGACTAATGGGATAGGAGTAAAAGACTTAGCGAGTTTCTTAAATAGATCACTATCTATAGAATTTAGAGTACAAGTTGTTCAATGGGAGTTATTTAATTAATAATTATGTCAGTAAAAGAAGAAAGAATTAATGTAGATTTAGATATTCAGAATATACTAAATCCAATGATTAAGAATAGTAAAGAAGATAGTTTCCTTTATATTAGGAGTTCTGATGAGGGGGATACTATAGATACACATATAACATTACATGACCCTTCTGAGGATATGAATTTAGTACATTCGTTAGTACATTGTATGGAGGATGATGAAAGGGTAAGATTATTTATATGTAAAGCCTTTCTATACTATATTTCTCGTAATGAGCAAGTTAAAGAAGGATTTAAAGAATTCTTTTTAGATGATGAGTAAAACTTACAGAGGTGGTTACTTTAATCTAACCCTAGAGATAAATAAAGTCTGTAATTATATAAAAAATAAGACTTTAAATAATTGTAAATCATACACAGAAATTAATAAATATTATAATAATGAAAGGGATATCTATAAATAAAAAGAATCTACAAAGAATGGTAGGTCATATTAGAGATAATGTTACGGATGAAATGTTTGATATGTATGATTATCGAAAAGGTAGTGGAATGTCACCAATATGTGATTCAGTTGGATGTGTAATAGGTCATTGTACTATCTTAGATAAAAATAACATTCACAGAGAGCATAGCCTCTTTGGTGGTAGGATAGACTTTACGGGCTGGAGTTTTGACTTTACTAATTTAGATCCATCTCAAGACCTAGATGAGTTAGTGTGGGAATACCTGTTCACATCCGAGTGGGTTAATGTAGACAACACCAGACAAGGCTTTATAAATAGAGCTACTAAAGTAATAAATAGTAAAGATATTTCTAAATTAGATTTAGAAATAAAATAGGTATTATAATATAATTATAGTATCTTTAAATATAAGATATGGAAAAGTATATATGTAGTGAATTACCTTCATCTGATACTAAAGTACAGTGGTTAAAAGTAGTTAAACCAATAAAGTGGTATAACCGCAAAGAGATTTTTACAGATACATTACACATCCCCGTAGGCTCTATTACTTGGGTAGACGATTTTCGTAAAAATAGTCATGTGTGTAAAATTGAAGTAAATAGATACGGCGGTAACTTCGATTGGGACTGTTTTGAAGAGATAGACGTACCACGTATATCTTCATCTCGTTCCATTGTACCAGAAGATCAAGAGTCATTAGATGCTTTATTATTAATTCATCATAATATGGGTTTGAAATGGAATTCTGGAGATTCTCTTATCTCATGTATTAACGATTGTAAGTATATTAAAAATAGAGGTTACCATTTGTATTATAGTGGCGGAGTTTATCATTCAAACGACCCAAAAGATTTTATTCATTTTAATTTAAACAATCATGGCACAAGCGACGCTGTACAAAACCCTCCTAGGAAAGACTCAGGAGCAGACAAACAAGGAAGAGTTATCATTCAAAGTAGAAGAAGCAGAACAACAATTAGCTGCGGATATATTAAACACCAAGAAATCTCTTTCAAAAGCAAAAAGAGAGCTACTATTGGTAAAGGGTGAGTTTCCTTTTAATTCTCAAGGTATTATTGATGCTGAAGATTCAGTAACTTCTCTTACTGAAGGATTAGAAAGACTTATATCTTTTAAGAAAATGTTTTAAGCCCCCAAAACCCTTACGTCGATCGTATCAAGTAAGGGTTTTTTATTATAAAATATTTAATACTATAATATAGGATATTAACTTATTATATAGTATATTTATAGTATTAAAGCATTAGTGTATTCAGAAGTTAAAATAAAGTTAAAGCGTTAGTGACTGTTTACAGAGCTAAATGTATAATAAAGCAGACAACACTGCGACTTCTAAATATCGAGAATTAGCGAATTGGAAAACGTAACCCATCAAACGAGTGGGTACAGATCAAGGTGTTAACGTTTGATGTTAGGGATAGCTCAGAGCCATACTATACAACGTTAATAACCTCTGTTTTGCAAGTTCGATTCTTGCATTCTCGACTTATAAATATAATAACTTAATAAAATTATGTCAAAACTTAATAATCTAAAAGACGAGAAGCAACGTCTAGCTCTTAACAAATGGTATGCTAATGGTTGTGTTGGTACATTAGAGTTATGTACTTCTTTTGGTAAGACTCGTACTGCTTTACTTGCTGCTGAATGGGTCCTTAAACAACATATCTCGTATGAAAAGTATAAAGCTATAAAGGATGATTTTTCTAAGTTAGCTAAGAACCCTAACATGACTGATGATGAGTTTGTGAAATTAAGAAATAAATACAAGGCTAAAGTCCTACTATTAGGTATTAATATAATAGTAGTAACACCTACTCAGGTTATTAGAGATGAAACCTGGAGAGATGAGTGTAATCAATGGGGCTTATTTCCAGAATACGATTTAGGTGTAATACAAACTACCTGTATTCAAACTGCTTATAAACTTACTAATAAAGAATACGATTTAGTAATATTAGATGAAGCCCACAATTATATATCAGTAGAAGACAACTTTGATCCCAAATACGAGGATTTCTTTAAATATAATAATATTAAAAGATTACTAGGTTTAACGGCATCTATTCCAGAGAATAAACGCTCAGGTTTTGCTAAGTTATGTCCTGTAGTATATCAAATGGATTTAATAGAAGCTGTAAATTTAGGACTAGTAGCCCCTTTTAATATAGTTAATATACCAGTAGCTTTAACAGATGATGAAAAAATCAACTATGACAAATTATCTAAAATAATAAAAAGAACAGCTCCTGATAGAAAGAAAACATGCCCTCAAGCATCACATAGAAGAAAAATAGTAAATCAATCTGTAAATAAGCTAGAATTAGCAAAGTATTTAGTAGATGACGTTCACAGTTCACAACAGTTCATTACTTTTGGCGAGAACATAGAAACAGCGTATAAGTTATTCAAGTCAGCTAATGACAGATCAAGGTATTATAGTTCAGTATCTAAAGAATTAAAGACTAAATACGATGATATAAACTTAACAAAGAAACAGCGAGACTTATCATTACAAGAGTTCTGTGAAGGTAAGAAGAGGGGGATGTGTTCAGCAAGAGCGTTAAATGAAGGTATTAATGTACCTAAAGTAGACGTAGCTGTAATATTATCTAGAACTTCGTCCGATAAAGATATAATACAAAGAATTGGTATGGTTGTAAGGTTGTCGGATAACCCTAATAAAGTAGCTACTATATATAATATATATGTAGAGAATACAGTAGATGAGAGTTGGTTAGATAATTCTTTATATTGGATATACAGTTCTACCAAGTTTTCTCCTGAAAAGAGGAAGACTTGGTATCCTATAGTAAAATAAAGATATATTATGGGAAATTGTATATCAGTAATGTATTATGATGAAATTTATATTAATCGTAAGTATCAATCATTAAGTACATGTGATAAACTTACCACTATGTACAATGCAATGTGGGTTATGAAGATGGATTCTACTAAATCTAGATTTCACTGCATAGCAGAAGCTATGGGTTATGAAAACCCAAAAAGAAGGTTTGATTCATATCGGATTAAATCAAAAGAACAGATAGTTTAAAATTAGA
>JAVCKV010258475.1:0-15228 GCA_032274145.1 Herpochondria borealis
CTCAACTTCAAGATCATATACATGTATTACCATTCCACCCCGGGTCTCGTGTAGTTTGCAGAGATTTGTTTGCTTATTCTGTTCACGCGCATTCCTGGTATTGGACTTTCCATCATCATCAATGAGACTTTTGGGGTTGACCTTCCACTGTCAAGTGATTGGGTCAACTCAAGATTTCTCACATGTCATCATAAATGATCAGTAGAGTGTAGCTCTCTCGTAGTTATTTAAGGATAGCGCAACTCGAACTATGTACAAATAGTCCAAACCGTAGACCATTATAACTTTCTACAGTCCTCGACTTCGTTCCAAAACCGCGCCCACTTTATGGTCACCCATATTGCTTAGCAATATGGGGACTCTTGTGACTCATTGTCCAACAACCGAATCATAATGAATAAGCTGCATCCGAGGATCGAGGTGAAAGCGCCTCGCAGCTGATGCTCAAAACAAAATTGTGACCTCAACGGTCGCATTACTGGACTACCGTAGGAAAAGTGGGCGCGCACAGGATATTTAGTCTTGTCCCCTTCCAAAACCGACTCACTCGATCCCAGAAATCAATCCATCTCAATCCTCAAGCGCACCGAATCTATCGGCTCTTTATCATTCATGGACCACCTCAAAACCAACCAAGAACGAAAAGACAGGTGGTTGGCAAGAAATGTATCCCCAAGATTCGTGCCAACTAGACCTGCCGAAACATGGGAGGAGCTCTGGGATGAAACTGCAACCTATGAGCTGGTCAGGACTTTGCCACACGGTTGGCTTCGACCATTCAGCAAGACTGATATAGGCATAGGCAACGTGCCTCTTTCACAGCGGTTACGCGAGATTTTGGATTGTCACGGCTTTCTGGTTGTATCCAATGTGTTGGATCGCAGTGATTGCAATCAATCAATGGAAGAAGCCTGGGATTGGATCGAGGCAGCAAGTGCAGCAGAGCTGCAGCTGCAAAGCAGTGATTCATCAAAGTCACGAGTGGGTTGTTGTCGCCAAGATCCATCAACTCTTGAATCCAAGTACTTTCCTCGATCAGTGGAAGGCGGGATGATGCCTTTCTATGGTTCCGGCCACTCGAAACTTGCTTGGGGCATCCGGTCGAATCCAAACGTCAAGCGTGTCTTTGAGGCAATCCATGACGAAGAAACCGACTTGCTATCGTCACTAGATGGAATTGTACTTTGGCGAGGAGGGTCAGAGGTAAGTCTATATCTGGTCGAATCATGAGTTAGCAGGTGATACATGTATCTCACAGCTATTGCATCCATCTTCTCAGTTTCGTACCGACCCAGGGTGGTTTCATCTGGACCAAAATGCTCGGCACAAGCCAGGGCCATGCGCCATCCAAGGGTTGGTGAATCTACTGCCGACAAACGCTAGTACGGGCGGCAATGTCCTTGTAGCTCAATCACACAAGCTATTTCCTGACCACTACGACAACAACCACGGCCCATGCTCCGAGTTTTATCGACAACGACTGGACGAATTGGGGACAGAAGACTGGATGGAATGCGACCCAAACGACAACATACTGTTAGGAAATCGATCGAAAGTCATTTCATGCATGTTGGAACCAGGGGACATGCTCCTCTGGGACTCGAGAACAGCGCACTGTTCTTTTCCTGCAGCTGAAGAGGCTACTGTCACGGGTACGCATAGCAGCAACCTCGGCCGTATTATTCGAGCCGCAGCAGTCGTGTCCATGATTCCGTCAAAGGGTGTTCCGAAACTTATTCTAGACGCAAGAAAGCTGGCAGTAGAGCAAAGCCGAACACTCACACATTGGGTCGATAAAGCATCACCTCTGGGAGAGGAGCATATGGAACACGTGCAAAGGGAAGAGGCTTGCGTGAGAGAGATGAAGCTGCAGGCCAAGGAGAAAGGTTTGCCTTGTACGCTTTTAAGCTTCGAGGAATTGACACTGGAGCAGCGGAATTTAGTGGTCGGGAAGGAATACTGTTTATAAGAGGGGGTGTAAATATAGTGTGGGGTTGGACACAATGAACGCCTATCAACTCTAGTAGCTAGAGTATTGCTGCTACGATTTGCTTCGAACACTCCAATTCTCGATGATATGAAAGCTGTGCAGAGCGACCACCAAAGCGACACTTTCCCACTCTGATAGTACTTATTACTATTACTTTTATAGAGCGAGAGCGAGAGAAAGAGAGAGACGAGAGAGAGCGCGCGCGAGAGAGCGATTAGTTTCACTGCCTACTTCGCGAAGTAGAGGCCTACTGACTGAAAGTGATCTGGCTCTGTTTTCTACGACACCTCGTTCCTGCCCAGAGCTATTGTAGTGCACACCCCAAGCGCTAGCGCCACCTAACGTTTCTCGGACCGTGCTGCACTATTGTTCGCATCCTCCTCCTATCATCCTCTATTTACCTCTCTCCAGAGCTACATAGTACTGTGCTAAATCTAGAAAGCACATACTGACGGCCCTGTATTGTTCAATACATACAATGAACAAAACGTCCACAGCCATGAATTGTAGATTGCTCGATGCCTAGTTCCATATGTGCACACACATAGCTATTCCAAGCTAAAATAAAATATCCATAAAAATGCCTCAAGACGCCACGCAAACTCTAAAAAGCTGAGGTACATGGGACAGAACGACTCTTGCCTGGTCGGTATGTCGCCAAACTCCGTTGGTTCGAAAGGGAGAGTGTGAGGTCTCTGTTGGGGATAGTGTTTACCATCAGATCAGACTCAGACAATGCTGTACAATGAGGCACCGCTCTAGTGTGTGTGAATATGATAATAGGCAATCAACAGAATGGACATCAGCACAATACTAAGTATAGGGGAGCAAGCATTCTCACACACAGGGAGCTCATACATGGTATGTTAGATATGACTGACTCTCGAGATTGTATACAATGACTGTTCTTTGGTTGTTTCCCTTTGTTTTCACCGGCAGATTGTGTGTCTTCGTGGCTCGTCGTTATTACAAAAGGCGACACCACCAAAGAAGTTCATCTCGCTACAATACGCGGGCCAGACCAGGCACTCTATAGGCTTGAAACCAGCATGCATTCATCGGAGGACTAACATATAGACTGCATACTGCCTGCCACAAGTGATATGAAGGGTTGAGCTTGGATGTCCAGATAGTCCACCAGTAGCTAGTTCCTGGTGGGACAAGAGCGGTGGCAAGATAGAAGTCTGACTACTTCTAGACAACGAGTAGCATTACTGTCAAGCGGCGACCTCACCCTAATATTGCAAGGCACACAAGATACGATAGCTAAGCTTCGTGCCTGTGATACTCGTACCTTGTAACCAATAATCGCCCGGACTCTGAGCGGTATCGCCGTAGGTGCACATTTTGCACCTGTGGCGACACCATGTTTGTATATTAGGACGCTACCTAGACATCTGTGGTGCACCATCTGCTGGTTCAGCCTTAGTAAAAAAAGACCGAATTTGGTAGAAAGCAAGTCATGCTTGGTGTGACCACCACGCATGACCCCCTATCACCATTCTTGTACATTCACTTCAACTTCAACACCCCATGGACTTCCCGTGGTTACATCATTACTCTGAGTCGTCGACTCATTTCAGTACGCCAAGAAAGACCGCATATATCCGCTAGAGAGAAGAAGGCATATATGCGCGCGAGAGGTGAACCTCGCCAAGAAGTGGGCAGTTGTGTGCTGCGCTTCGGAGACGAAGGCGTCTTTTTCGATATATAATAAAGGCTTAAACCAGACTAGAAAGCATAGGTCTGTTGGTATGTGTGGAACATCTGGCGCCATAAAAGCTCGGATGCCGGTTGGCCTTCTCAAAAAGTAGTTTGAAGATGTGATGGTGTATTCTCACCCTAATTACTTCCGTATTTCCCAGAGGATCGCATAGTACGACACACAGAAACATTTGATCAAAGATCAAGGCACAACATTAGCCCTGGGAGGTGTGCGCGGAGTACCTAAAGCAGTTGTTAACACTTAGCGCAGAGATGCTAAAGTATAATATGTATGGTATTAGGAATAGACGCCACCAAATCTGGCATTCCCAAAAGTTCGGATTGGCGGTGGATGACTTCCCAATGCGTAGAATGACATTTCTAAAGCCGGAACATTGTCACACTGGATATTTTCCTAGCCTGGCAAAATGACCTCTTGGAATCATTTCCATGGCGGCGAAACACCGGATGCATACCAAGGAGGCATCTCATAATTGCAAGGCAGAAAGTCTTCGAGATTGCAACAAGAAGGAGAATATTCCACAAGATACCATAGTAAGACACACATAAACACCGCATTAAAGATGGAGGCACAAGTTACCGCCGTGAGGCGTGTTTACCCCTATGCATAATGCCAAAAGCAATATTGTTAACACTAAGTTATATACACGCAATGTCACAGCCATTAGGATTGGCTGTGGATGACTTCAGAATGGCATTTGCTATTTCAAGAACATTGTCACCCTGGTGGGTACTGTATTTTCCCGAGCCTGGCAAAATGACTTCTTCGAATGCACCACTGGATGGCGAAACTACGCGGCATATCCTGAAACACTGTATGCAGATAGCAACGGGACATCTCAGCATACTGCCCTACCAAGGCAGAAGGTCTTTCAGATGGAAGCAAGGAGGAGAAGAGAAGTCAATCCTGGTTGCAATCATCGTGTTGATCGTGGGTTGCTGTTTGCAATACCAGCTTCTTCTTCTACGCCAGCTTTTGTGGTACGTTGCATCTGTTCTCTAGAGTTTGTACTTTGAGCCAACAATACACGCTGCGACGCGTTCTATCAGGGCGTCCCTCTCCTTTTCGCCCATCCAGTATCAGCTTCCAAGCATGCAACCGGGATGCGGGAACGCAGGTAGAATTCTAATTAGATCAGGGGACGTGCATTTGCGGGGACGTTTCACACCCAATACGATACCGGAACCGTCTCAGCCCATTGTCTGATCGTATGACAGATAAGACAAATTTGGATCTCACGCAATGACAAAAATGACTGGGCATTCTTTACATGGTTCACTCTATGTGTGATCCGGTATGATATTCTTCTCAGGCCCTCGAACAAGTATTGCTGTACATAGAAATGCCGTATGCAGGTTCAATACTGACGATGCCGTAAACATCCTTCCCCAACGAGAAGTCCTGAACGCATAATCGAATGTGTCCAGCTCTCTGAGAGATAGCACAAAATAACCACTCTGCAAGCATCATTCCATTTCTCTTGTTGCATTCGGAAGCGATTGCTGATTGTAGTATACCATGAGGATCTTTCTCATTACCGCCTTGATAGCGTTGACCCCCGTTACTGCGGTGAACTTTGTTCGTCATCGACATTATGATGAGGTAAGTCCTTCTTTCTAGCCCCTCGCTTCTTGTTGTTGTTTGCTTCTCTTCTTTCGCGGTTCCAGGGGCTCTTGCCTCTTGCACCCCGTGTCTCCCTTTTGCTACTCTAACCGATTCTCTCTTTCCATTTGGTATGACTGCTTCCTTCAGGGTGGATTTCAGCGTGCCCTCGATGTGATTGATGAACCTCATTGCAAACCGCAAGCCAAATTGCACGCATCGTGCCCAGGCAAAGATGGAGCCGACGCGATTGTACCCAAACCATACTGCACACCTCATCGTTCTCCTGACTATTGTCCAATCGAAGAGTCCTTTGGTCTTTTGATTCAAAAGCGCACCAAGAGCGCTCTCGCTGATCCAGGTGCTGTTACAGGCCATGGTCACTTCTTTCACCAACTCGAAGACAAGGTGCAAGGTTATCTGTTTTCGACCCAAGTTGCCAAGGTCAAGGCACCCAAGTTACTCTTCTGCAGCTCTGATATTGAGAGTGCCCTCCTTACTGGAGGCTTTGATCCAACTGACCCGGACGATCTCCCAGCCACGTCAGCTGGTTTTGTGATTCGAGCCACGAATAAGCATTCTGGAAAAGGGGTATACGTCTTTTCCCAACAAGGGTATGGCATGGAATTGCTTCGAGGTATCGACATGACGGCAGAAGACGTCACCATTGACTTGATGAAAATTGAGGCCGACAAGATTATCATCGAAGAGTACATCCCAGGCATGGGTGGTTCTGGAAGCATTCCAACCGAATACAAGGCCCACGTGATTGACGGCAAGGTCGAGTCGCTCAATATCGTGTACAACCGTGGTAATGGAGGAGCTTGCGCTTGTTGGGCTGAAGTCGATACAGAATGGAATCGACTTGACAAGTGGGGGTGAGTTACTGTCGTGTTCTCAAGATACGTCTGCCTGTCTGTTGTAAGTGTTCGGATATCACTAACCCTATTGTTGCTGTACTTGCAGTTGCTTCACCCCCACTTCCATCGAGAGCAACACTACCGAGAACAACGGTGCCTGCTACGACATTGACTTTGACACTGGTTTCAACAAGGCCTACCCCATGAAGGGTATGGATATGTGTCATGACATCAAGAAGGATTGCATTGACGACATTGTTGCCGTCGCCGAGAAGCTTGGAAAGCTCATTGGAGCCTACATTCGTGTCGACATGTTCATCTCCAACACGGGTGAGGTGGTTGTTCAAGAGTACACTACCAATCACATGGGTGGTACGAGGCACTGTTCAGCCAAACCGGAGAATGGTTGTGTGAACTCCTGCTTTCTCGGTCAGAAATGGCTCAACACCATGTTTCTTGGCGGTTCTGCTGAAAATGCACACTACGGAGGTCCTCCTCCAGATGAGAACACGCTCACCGCGTTTATCGCCCTCTTGGATGGTGCTGGTGGCAGTCGAGATGACATGTGCAACTTTGCCATTGATGAAACGCCACAGTTGGACCCCTACACCAGCAAATGTACCACTCCAGCTCCCTTTTTCCTTGCTAATCCCACTGGTGTTACCACCACGCCTTCCACCAGCCCAACAGACTCACCTGCACCTAGTGTCCGTCAAACACCCGCTCCGGTGGTGCCAGTCACACCTGCACCGATTATCCCCAAAACACCTGCACCAGTAACATCTTCTCCAGTTACTTCCCATCCAGTCGCACCCACACATGATCCCTTCATGTGTGGCGACCGCACAGGAACATTCGAGGGTCAAGAAGCCTATTGCGCCAAGAACTGCGGTGTTGGAGAAAACATCAACTGTGAAGACGTTTGCGGTTACTTTGGAATTCCGTTTGTCTCCGGCAAGCAATGTAACGCTGCCAACTCACAAGGCTACGAGGGGAACCAATGGTGCAAGGAGCTGAATGAAGATGACCGCAATGTTTGCTGCAAGTGTGAACCACACGAGCCCGATACTACGACTGTTGCACCAGACGCCACTACGACTGCGCCCGACACTACGACTGTTGTACCTGACATCACCACGACTACGCCTGCCACTACCACTGACTCTGCTGCAACCACCGCTGCCACACCTGACGGCACTACAACTACTCAACCTGGCGACACTACCACCACGACTGCCACGGATCCCTTCACGTGCGGAGATCCCGATGAAGTCTTCCCGAACGATAACGCCCTTTGTGTGAATAACTGTGGCAATGGGAACACGTACAACTGCGAGACCGTGTGTGATTACTTCAACATCCCCTACAAGAGTACCAGTCAGTGCAACAACTTTGGGAGCGACGAGGGCCACGTCGGGAACAAGTACTGCAAGGCCGAGAATGGTGAGCGAAAAGTCTGCTGCACGTGTGAGCCATTTGATCCGGACGCCACTACGACCATCATGCCAGACACAACGACGGCTGATACACCAGACGCCACTACGACTGTTGCACCGGACGCAACCACAACGACGGCTGATACACCAGACACAACGACGACTGATACACTAGATACAGCTACCACACCGGACGCAACCACTGTTGCTTCAGACATAACTACGATTGTTACAACAGACACCACTGCCACGACTGCAGCTCCCGATGCCACAACTGACTCTGCTGCAACCACCTCTGGCACGTGCAATCTTGGAAATATGTGTGGTACAACCGACTGCGCATGTCAGACGGGCAATTGCAATGGTCGGTGGGACGCACAGTACGATGGGTCATGTTCAACTTTGGAACCATTGCTTGAAGGTCTCGATTGTGATAACCCAATAGCGGGAAATTACGCCTTGATCGAGGATCCCGTGTGTCCTCTATGTAGTGATGGTAAGGTCCACGCTCTCAGCAACACGATTCACGGCACGGGTCCCGACGACGTGTGTTACAAGGAGGAGACTGAAGAAGGTTTCGACAAGGTTCGAGTTCAGGTCGATGAGAACGGAAACCTGCACCCTGACCACGGAGCCTTCACTTTCAAGTGCGCCAAGTGTTGCTTCTCTTGGGGTCCAACCGATTACATCCAGTGTGGGGATAGTCCTTAATTCATTGGCATGACGACTGAGGAGTCAGAACGGCAGTGACCAAAGGGTATGTATTCCCGTGTCAATCCACCTCTTACATGTTAAAATTACACATAATACTACATTTGAAGATATCTGGGATCAGGCACTACACTCCCAGGGCACTATCCACTCAAGCAACTTCATCAGGTTTGGCAACCCAGAGCATCACTTTCTTCCTACAACAATCACAATCACGAACTTTAGTGTACATTACCATAATCGTCCTTTCCGATATTAGACTTGGAAGTCTCGATGTTGCCACGTTTACTATCGCTGAACTGGATAAAGTCAGGGAAAGAACTATACTATGCAGGGCAAAGCCGATTCGACTATGGGAGTACTAGACAAAACAGGTCAGCACGAACAGATGTGCAAAACTGCTTGATGCAAGAAACGAGTTTTAGCATTTCGCTTTCGACAATGGAGATTTTCGACTAAGAGATTCTCAGTGACACTGGCTCACCTGCTCTATCCGTGAGTCTCACCTCCAAGTCTCCAGTAATCGCAAAGCCAGACTGTCGCTGAGTGGGTTTTCAGTGCCTTCGATCTCCGCCCTTTACATAGCCTTCTCCTCTGGTGATGAGAGGTGTTGTGTCGTTCTGAATCATGGACTGAGCATTGATTTCGCTGACTGATGCATTGATACAGCATCCCTCCAGGTTCTCGTTTTCTGGAGCTGTGTCGCCAATGCCTCCTTCTTACTCAGCCTTTTCGGGGAGAGCGATCAGAGACGCTCATCCAGAAGTCGTGACGTATGGGGATGATCATCATCCTCCTCGCTACTTTGCAAAGCTTGCGCAACTGGTCTAATCGCTGATTCGGGCTTTGTTTTGCAGCGCCCCAGTCGCATGATTGCCAAGGTTACAGTATTCGTATTCCAGTGTCAAGCTCGAGCTGACGTGGAACTTCTGGTCATCTTCTCTCGTTTAGAAACTTCCAAGTTTTAAGATTACTTTTGAAGCGTTCAACTCACGCATCTCCAGCAATTACAAACAGATGGACAGATGGGGACTCGTTTGGTGCATGAGTTCCAGTTTCTTCTCTCGTTCGTGGGCGACGATCCATGTCAGCTGTCAGCAGTCAGCATACCAGCGGTGCTTTGTTCTCGCAAGTTATCCTACTTGTTGCCCTTGTGACTACAGTTTCGTCGAGCCTGCCACCAAACTAACTAAAAGGTTCTCCACATAATGATCAAATGTCCTCTATTTCTTGGACGCCTTCTCTATTCCAGAGGCCTACTATCTTCTTGGCGATGTGCTTCCCAGGTAACTAGTTGAATAATGCTTCAGTCGAATACGTTGCTTCGATCCAGCGGGAGAGTACAAAGGAAGCGGTTGGGGTCTCATCGTGATGCTCAATAGTGTGCGAGGTCAACCAAAACAAGACCAAAATTTGAGCCGCGCCCACTTTTTCCTACGACAGAAGCAGTATGGCGACCGTTGAATTGACAATTTCCGTGATGATCAGCTTTTGAACGATGTTAATAATCTCAAGAACCAAGGCAACGATGATCACGGCTCCATGCTGAATCTACGCAGCTGAAATCGTGGTACATGTACGTGACGAGTGATGAATGTGCTCAACATGCCACTCAAAGGTGGCCCATAGTTGTGAGAAGGTAAAAGTACGTCACGAATTTAAACTAAGTACGAATTATGAACACAAATATTGGATAGCCATCAGCAAAATACGTGCAAGATGATGCTCTGTCAATGCCTATATGCCTCGGCGGTCGGTACAACCTGCGGTTGCCGCAAGACGAGCTGCGAGATCCAATGACGGCTTCTCTTCTGGGGCAGCAGCTCTCGACGTCGGACGAGACGCGATTCCAGCATCTTCACCTCGGCTAACCCATCGTTTCGTGGGTGCTGGTTGAAGCGAGGACATTGGTGACCCAGTTAATGGAATAATTTTCGTTGGGTCCGCGGAATTAGCAGAAGCCGAAGGCGAAGGCGAAGGATCGATTCCATCATCTGTCCCCCCACTAGCTCGGCGTTTGTTGACTGTTTGTTCTCGATGCCCGGCGCCATCGATCCAAATCCAGTTGACATTCGTGTCACCAACGCCAACATTCTCAGGGCAGAGGTCAATTCGAGAGAATATCTTGATTTCTTGATCCTGCTTTCTTAGCAACCTTGCTGCAAAGTCAGAGCATCGAATACGGCCTGGCTTGGATGCGGCCTCCATCTTGTTCGCTGTATTGACTGTATCACCAAAGACTCCAAACTTCGGTCGGCAAGTACCAACCAGATTCGAAATGACAGGGCCACAATGAAACCCGACTCGAATCTTGACGTTCCCCATGGATGGATCATCAATGTCTATTGGTGTTTCACTTGCTGTACGAATCGCATCAATGGAGAATTGAGCGATACGCTTCACGTGGTCTTCATCTTGAATCTTCACCAAGTTGGAAGCACACATGTACGCGTCACCCACCGTTTCAATCTTGAATACGTCGTGCTTCTCAGCCAGCTGGTCGAATCTGTCATACAGGCGATCAAGTAGATCGGAAATCTTCTCTGGTGAACTGTTGGCAACGACATCATCGAATCCGTGAATAGACGCGAAGAAGATTGTGACCATTTCTCGTCGTTCTGGTTCCACCTTGCGTCCATCGCGGAGAGCCTCAGCAATATGTTTCGGAAACAGGTTGAAGAGAACATCTTCCTTCTTTTCCGGATCTACAAAGCTGATTCGTCTCTTCATCTTGGCGCATGGTTCTGCCATGTCAACATCAAGTCGCTTCAATCGAGTATCGATCTCTGCCGCCGTTGGTCGGTTTGCCGGTTCAGCATTCCAGCATTCCTTCATGATAACCCTTACCACAGAAGGGCAAGCTGGTGGAACAGCTGGGCGACGGTTGATGGAAGGATTAGCCACTTCCATGAGAACCTTCTCCAAGTTTCGAAACTCATGGTAAGGATCCTTTCTCGAGTACACCTCATACAGAATTACCCCCAACGCGTAGATGTCAGAGGCGGCAGTATTGACGCTCTCGCCACGAAGAAGCCTGTAGCAAACGAAGAAGAGGAAAGAATGGTGAGAGAGTGTTGGTCGCCTAGTTACGATACATCATCATGGCTGTACTTACTCGGGGGCCATCCACAATGGGGTCCCAGCAATACCAACTTGCTTCTTTGCAGATAGACCAAAGTCAGCTACCTTCGCACGGAACTTGGAGTCAATCAGGATGTTCTGAGCCTTCAAGTCACTGTGGATGACTTGTGGATCTGCAGCGTGCAGAAATAGGATACCTTGAGCAATATCCCTCAGAATAGGCAAAATCATATCACCTTCGAGTGGAAAACTCTCGTTGTGCAGGACATCGTACAAGGAACCGTGATCCATGTGCTCCATCACGAGCAACGGATCCTGCCCATGTTCAATGACTGCGCCCATCACCATGGTGATGCATGGATGTCGAAGCTTGGAGAGATATCTCATCTCCTTGACAAAGTCTTCTCTTAGTCTCGAATGACTATCCTTCTTGCCGAAGAATCTGCTGGCCATGATACCTGTGCTGCTTTTGAGCCCAGAATGCCCAGATGATATGGTCACTACTCCAGACTCCATGTCATCGAAATTCCCCGTCGAATCCATCATGTCATTTCCAGCAACTGCCTTCTCAGATCGTGATGGAAGAACCCGCTTGACCGCTACTGGAGTACCTCGGTATGTCCCCAGCAAGACCAAACCGAATGTTCCGCGGCCCAAAACTTCGGGCGGATTGGCGTAGGTCATTTCATCTGGCTTGACTTGCCAAACCGAGTCAGCCATTCGTTTCGAACGCATATTGTACAAGACAAAGCCAGCCAACACCAGTACCGCCACAGTGGCGCATGGTATGATTATAACGAGTAAGTTGAATGATGAGGTAGACTCCTCAGGATCGTCTCTAAACTGAAGAGGGACAAACTCATGCGCCAGAATGGTAGTTCCTTGAAAAAAGTCCCTCCCATCATGTTCGTCTTCCGTCACGACGCACTCGATTCCTGTCAAGACTTGCATGGCACGATCCACGACGGACTTTGGTGGAACAACCCAACCATGCCCAACGGAAATCTCTTCGGCAATGGGATCCATGTAGACCCAGTCGATAAACTTGAAGAGAAGCCACGCCTGAGTACACGACTCGTACTCGGAGGGAGCTTGCTTCAGGTACCAATAGGCGTAGCGAGATATCTTGTAGCCACCAGGAGGAGAATCGTTGGTGACAAGGTTGAGCGAGAGATCATTGGGGTTTAGCTTGTCGGCAAGTCCGTCCATGGTTACTTTCAATGTTTCGACTGTGGCTGGTTGGAAGTTGGTATCCGAAGCGAGTGATACATGCGCTTGAGCCACAAACTGTGTCAAGGTGGAAAAGTGTCCGAGCTCCATGTACCCGATACTGTACGGGTTTCGCAACAAACCAAGACCGATCCCAGTTTGACCATCTGCCTTGAAGTTGAGATCTCCAGTAGCTTGGTAAGAGTCTGTCAGGTCTGTCAAATTATTCAATGGCCAGTCGGGCTTCTTCCCAACAGCTTTCTCAGGCCATGATGCGGGGTTGTTGTGCTTGATGAATTGCGTAAGGGTTTGAGACATACCAGACTTGTCGGATCGAACCAAGACCGTAATAGCTTCGTCTGGAAGTTCCAGATGCGGGTTGTCCTTTTGAATTCTAGGATCGTTCCATCTTGTAATGGAGTTGTTGAAGATGGCTGCCATCGCCAATGCAGTCAGGTTGAGTTGTTTCGAAGACGCCAAACCCAAGTCTCCCGTCACATCTTTGGAATAGGTTACCAGAATAGGACCACCCATTGCTGGTACTTGTTTCACTCTTTGATGAATACGCTCTTCGTACACTTCCTCATCAATCGTACCCCCACCGATTCCCCACAGCGTTGAGTTGAGCATGACTCCATCACAAATGTTGGTGATTGGTTTCTTGATGCAGTCGACTTCTTCCCAGAGAGCTGATTGGGCAGCCCCAGATCCAACAGAGGAAACGCTGATATCAACTAGCGGGAATCTCGCTTCAAAGGCAGCCGCAAAGTCCTTGACAGACTCGAACGGTCCTGACCCTGCAGCTCCTGGAAGGTTGATTCGTTGAGATACAGCAGCTGTTGCTGAAAGCAAGAGTAGGGCGAGACTGCTCCAGCGCGCATCAGTCATGGTGGCAAGTAGTCGTTTATATTGCGCTATTATGAATATGTTGTGTGTGCTTTCTGCTTTGTGTTGCTTTTGTTGCTTTTGCGTACATGGACCTGGTACTTATTGTTCTTGTTTCTGCCCAGACATGCCAGTCTTTTCTGAATAGACCTCTTAGTAGAGGTCACAAAGAAGAGCATCTACAACGTGGTACTAATAAGACTTCCAGAGGGTCATAGTGACCCATCATACAAGGTGTTATAGACTGTCAAAATCCTTCTATTGATATAATAGTGGTCACAGCGGTTCTTATAGTATCAGAAAAGAACACAATAAGGTGATCAATGCTCTAATAGAGTTCACAAACCAGTCGTACCAGAACTATTTTGAATAGAACTAGTCATAACAAAGTGGTCGTAGTGTGGGGGCATGGGTGTACAGGGTTAATAACGCGAAGATTACGACATGCATGCCTTGTTGGGCCTCTTGCCTTAGATATCACTCGGGGCAATGATAGTTCAAAGCAGGGGCTAGATCATGGCGCATGAATCATACACCTTGTAAAATATCATGACACTGCTTCAGTGTCGGAATGGCCTCCCGCTATGGTATTGGTTTTTGAATGTACGATCAGTGTCACATTTTTACAACTCTGTTCTGGGATGGAGGCTCAAAGCGGAACACCGAAAAGTGCATAGATTCGATTTCACATGATCCGCTAAGCATGCTTCGTAGTTGTATGGCGAAACAGCCTGATCGCGTACTTGAACAGACAGGTGATGCTAGCTCTAAAAGTGCTTCCTTGAGGTGGTCCAGCACAACGCCTGAGAAGCTGGCGAACGCCGAAGTCTCGACGGCAGTAGTACCGACCGCCCGCCCGATTTTCATGGGCGTATTTAGTGGCTGTATCTATCTAGTATTATCAAGGAGGGGAATATGTGCCCCCTTGCTGTCTTGATTGATGCATGATTGGTATGTTGTTTGAATGCATGCAATGCATGAATCCAACCTTTCAATCCCAGTTTTCTGCGTTTGTCGCGTATCCGGCCGTACACGAGTTCGGCACGTTGAATGGCGATAGAGCCAGATAATAACCCAATCGTGTAGTTGTTCCATACAATTAATATTTCTGTCAAAAACGGCATCAGTCAGTGAGCACCATCCAATCACAAGGTCTCGACTTGATCAGCGGCAGCGTTTTGACAATACTATGTAATATCTATTCAAAGTACCACTCGTCTCAGCGCAGCCATATACTACTCTAGCCTTCCCAGTTCACAGTTCCCATGTTGCGCCGTAATTTTGAAAAACGCGGACACCACCACCTCTCTCAATGTTGACGTTGATACTCTCGCCTGTGGCATACATTATGTCAACTACCAAGAACAATCCCAGGCCATCATCAGCAGACATGCCAAGCAAGCGTCATTAGACTAGTACTGGTCCCGCCATACGACCCCACGGCATTGCCAAGGGGTGGCCATGGTGCCTGACCCAGCTCGTACACTTGCACAGTTGTAATGCTAGTTCAAACGTTGGCAATACTGGGTTCACGTTGGCAATAGGTTCAATGCTGGTAGTATCAACGGCGGGAAAGACTAATCCATGAGTGGTAGTAGTATGAGACAGGTTTGCTAGACATTTGTTGAGACGTATACAGTAAGTATACAGTAAAGAAAGAGAGAGAGAGAGAGAGAGAGAGAGACTGACTGACTGACTGACGACGTTCAAAATTGTATTGTTACTAGC
>JAVCKV010258586.1:0-15224 GCA_032274145.1 Herpochondria borealis
CTTCTTTCTTCGACGGTATCGCCAGCCTTCGTGGCTTGAAGCAACTTGGCATCGATTTGGGGTCCGTTAAGATCACGTCATCGGTTACTGAAGCCATCGGATCCCTTGTTGTTCAAAACGGAGCCCTGGAGTATTTTGCTGTTTGTAGTATGTATGATGAGGGGGACGCGTGGCTGCATGAGGTTGTGGAAATGGTGAAGGCGAGCAACTCATTGGTTAACGTAGTGATCAATATTGAGGGAAGGACACAGATATCTATCGAAGATGCACTCACACGCCTATCCATCCAAGAGACACTCAACTCGTTTTGCATTTTGAACAGGATGTTTAGGACAAACTTGGTTGGTTTTGGTGCAACTGCCATGTGGGCTCGTAGACTCTCCAAGATTCGCGATTGCTCAGCACGAGCCACTTTCTTGTTCCGTTGCCTAAGTGAGAAGCCAGAACTCATCATCGGCCTCATGGAATCTGGTTCCAACAGCACTAAGCGCCAGAGAAGGTTTTAGCCTTTTCGCTATAGTACCATGAGTCGGTCACCACCGCATGAATGTGTCGGATCTTGGGTGTAACCTCTCCCTGGCGACACTCTTCCATCATTGTCATGGGCATTGTTGCTGGCATCAGTTCCCGTTTAGAAACACTAGATACAAGGTCCAACATCCCAAAGCTCAAGATCGTCTTCATCGCTAGAGGTGCATTGCCTTATCCAATACCTTCGCCTGTTGCAAATTACCGCAGGAACACATGGTAGGACGGATTGTTTGTTGTTTGGCTACGCCGTACAACTACTTCTCGATCAACTTGAAACTATAATACAACTTGGCGGCCACAATCATAAATATTTGATCAACCCCGCATGTTTCTCCTTGACCAGCTTCAACGTTTGCACCTTAGCCATCTGGGTAGCCGGATCGTATCCAATTGATAGTATGTCTTGCATGGATTTGTGAATTGCGTCCAATGACCGAGCTGGAAACAGCGATGCGCAATAGTCCAAGAGAATCAGGTAAGAATGCATGTGCAATACGAACTCTCCCAACTTCAAATGATTGTACTCCGTGGTCTGCACAAGGATCTTTTCCATCTCATCCAAACAATCTGCCATCTCTGCGTGCACATCACGAATGGAACGAATCGCTTTGATTCGAAAGGTGTACAATGACCTTGCAACAACTCGGAAGCCAAGCGTCACAATCAGCAGTGCTGGAACGGCAGCGAGAATGTGGGCATTCAACCGATTCGCCGCAACTAAAACATCGATACTCTCAAGAGCATGTAGCAATCCAGCCTTGAGTTGTTGCACTTGCACTAGCAGGAGGCGAATCAAACGACCTCCAAGAGCATTGCGCATTAACCCCTCTTCCAAATCTTTCTCATATCGTCGCGTTGCCAAAACCAACGCATGTTGTCGGGTCGCCTCCGTCCCATCGCCAAAGCCCAGATCACGTAACATGGTGTCCAGACTTTCCACTTCATTGTCAACATTGAAGAATTCCAGGAGCGACTTGTTCTGTCGAGAGGAGAGACTGACAAAAATATCCTTGAGGGGGTTCCACACTCTCTTGTGGACAATACTCCATGCCACCATCCATCCGCTGTGCAGCCAATCTTTAATCTCGGGCCATCTTGGTTGCAGTACTTCATGTATAACCCGCGCCACGCCCACCACGGCGAGCGATGACGGAACACCAAACAGATTTAGACCTTCCATTGTTTGCACGGCTTTTGGATCACGTAAGCGCAGCACGGTTCCTTCTCCGACACGTTGATACTCGTCGAGTCGATGTACCAACTCCAAGGCGCTATCCCATTGTTCGGTCGTGTCGGGGACGGTAGAAAAGCACCATTCACCAAGGTTAGCAACGTGACATTTGGTGTCTTCGTCCACAATATTCTTCTGCACTGACTCTTTCAATATACCGCACAGTTCCATACGTGATTCTTGAATCCAGTTTTGGGTTTGTTTTGTCCACTGCGAATGAGCATTGCCACCCAGCACTTGTCTGGCAGCATCCGACGAGATGTGCGTGCTTTGATCAAACCATCTAACCTGCAGTCTTCCTTTGCCTTCAGCATTGTATCTAATGGCAAGCTTGCTGACCCACGAAGAATGCTTCTGAGGTGACGTATCGTCGCGACTCAACGCCAGGGCTTCAACAAGCAGGTTACCCGAGAGGTCCGGCATCTTGGTTCTCAATATGCTCTCCGCCTTTCCGAGGCGCTCAAGCTCATCGTCGTATGCTCCTACTGCCAACGCCAACCGATCTCTATCATCTTGGAGATAGTCAAGACCAACCGCGTTCGCGACACGGCTCAGCTTGCTCGCTACACGGACTCGCCTCCTCCAATACTTGACAAGTCGCTTCAATTTGGAGCATGTAATCAACAGGCGATCTCGGGCAACTCGCATCGTTGCATCTATGGCACGAGCTTCTGCCAAAGTACGCGTCATATCGAGAATCTCATCGTCATTGTAGTTTTTCAGGTTATTTCCTTGTCTCAGCTCTTCTTGCTGAAGTAGAAGCAACTCGCTGACAATCTCCTTCACATAATCCACACGAGGTGCTTGTCCATCGTAGGTCACGTGAATGGCTGCCATGAGATGCTTCAGAGCAGCATTGTCTGGATCCTTTTCGTGGATACCCCGGACGACGGCATGGCACAATTGACGCCTCACGGACCCAACACCACCCTGATAATCGTAGGCCGAATCCCCTAAATCAAGGTCTAATGCTCTTTTATGCCTTTTTTCATAGCGCCGTCGGCGGTTGCGATGAGACTTCTCCGAATACTGCAACACTTCCGCCGCAGAGTTTACATTGTTCATCTTTTCAGCGTCATTCGCGTACAATCGAAAGATACGACCAGAGAAGATCAGTCTCGCCACACAATAGAGAGTCACGATACCGACGGGGGGCTTATAGTAAGCAATCTTCTTGAGATCGCGAAGAGTCTGTCGGATTAGATTCGAAGATGGCGCTGGTGGCGAAGCATCGGATCCTCCAGCAGGCATCGACGGAAACGCGTTCTTGCTATTGTTGTCATCGCGTCGGTTCCGACGGGCAAAAAGCCTTGGTTTCCAGGCAACACAACCTTCCAATTTCGTGGCGTAGCAGAAGGTGAGGAACGCCAATAAGCGCGCTTGTTGGCACCTCATGATGTACGAAGGGGTCTTCAGATTCTTCAAGAGTAATCAATCGATTTGTCAACCTTGCCAATCTTGTGCCCACTGCAACAAGATTTGTGAGACGGAAAAAGAATGTCAACGGAAGTGAGTTACCGTCTGAATAACCGGCACAAGCTAGCGAGTCAAACACGACTGACAAGTCCTCGGGACAGATAGACAGACCTCGCTCTAGAGCCTTGGTCGCAAGTAAGTATCGTAGCAAATCAATCAAATGGGGTATCCAAAGTAGAAAGGTGCGATGCGGTTAATCCACATTAGATAGCAAGGCTTGCAGACTACGTCACGAATCTTCGAGAGAAGAAAAGAAGAACACTGGACTTGCATGAACGGCGTGCAGCAGGGGTGCTCGTGGACAAACAAGGAATTCACATTTGATATGATTGGGTAGAGTTGATCATTCTCGGCAGACGGTCTAAAGGCTTGAAGGACAGCGTTGTGCTGAGCAACCAATACTTCTAGCAAGAACATTCTTGCTTCTAGATAGAGTATTGTTTTCCGTACCAGGCACTGGCATGCTGGATAGCTACCACTACAGTTTACTATGCTACTGTCGGAAACAAGCTTGCAAAACAAACTGCAACGAGAACTCCAAGCAAATTTTCTGAACATTTAGTCAAAGTACGTGGGAAAGGAAGACGTAATCCTGACATCATAAGGAACAGGCACGTTATTGAGTTGTATGGTGACGACAGCTCGAACGAAATTTGGGTGACGTTTGTCAGGTTCGGTTTGGATCTGAGATCCAATAGCACTTGTGATGGGAGAGACACAATCCAAGCTTGAGCTATCCATCAAACAAACAAATAAACAAACACATCAATATGCAGTTCTCCACCGCCGTTGTCCTGGCCTCTGTCGCCGTCGTCTCAGCCTTTTCCCCATCAATTCAATTCACTCGCGTAAGTCTATGCTCAATTGTTTCGTTCCAATCAAAGCAACCCATCAGTTGGATGGAGTTGGAGTTGATGGAACCCATCAGAAAGAATCGCGGGCTTCTCGTTCCCATCACTACAAGCAACTAACTAACGTGTCTCTCCCTCCTCATACATGCAGTCCTCCACATCCCTGAACCACTTCCTCGGTGGATTCGACCCAGGTGCCGCTCAGCCATCACCTGCTCCTGCCGCTGCTCCCGCCGCCCCAGCTGCTGGTGCCATCTTTTCTGGATTCGGCCACGCCACTGAACCACTTGGAGGCAACCCATCCCTTATGGACGGAGGTGCTGGATCTACTGCTCCTCCTGCCGCCGCTCCTCCAGCTCCAGCTGCTGGTCCAATCTTTTCTGGATTCGGTCATGCCGATGGACCACTTGGAGGAAACCCATCTTTGATGGATGGTGGTGCCGGTTCGGTTGCTGGAGCACCAGCTGGAGCCCCTGCTGCTGCACCTGCTGCCGCAGTACCAGTCCCATCCTTTTCTGGATTCGGTCATGCATCTGGACCACTTGGAGGAAACCCATCTCTTATGGACGGAGGAGCTGGATCGAAATAGACAACCAACTTCAGCATTTGCTACAAACAACAACAACGACGACTTTCAAAACGCACGCTTACGAAGTATCGTTGGAAGCTAACAAAGAACGACCCTGGTGTCTCTACTACCAATAGATGTTTAGACACTGTGTGCTCCCAGCATATCCTTCGGCTCATATAATACTATAATAATCAGGATGAAACTGGGCAAACTTATGCTGAACTTGTAGGTTCTGAACGTGAGAACCGTATCTAGACAGAGAGCTGTAGTTAGGTTGATCTCGGTTATCCTGCTGCACTAGCTCCCGCACCATCCAGGTCAAGCTCGAGGAACCGAGTATGCCCCGGAACCGAGTATGCCCCCTCATCCCATCAGGTAGCAGTTTTTGATGGTTGGTTGCAGTTAGTTGAGCAGAAGCTGTTTGCTTTTGATGGTTGGTTGCAGTTGAGCGGCAACATCAAGTACGTTGGCGGCAGCTGAAGATGAAGTACGAACGTGTAGTTTCACTACGTACTTCAAGTACTGGCACGCACGGTACCTGTTATGGGGGTTCGCGTCCATATTGACCCATCCATACAATCCCACGCACGCGTCTCCTTTATTTTGTACCAAGGCTCGAGTACTCATCGTACGGTACCTGGTATGGCACAGTCTAGTTCGTACTGTATGATGTAGTACGGTAGAATATAGTCATGTACTTCAGTAGGTACATTAGCTACTTCCTCTTATGGACACCACCATTGGACAGAAGTACACTCTTGCTTTGTGCTGATTGAAGAGAATGCATCCTTTCTTCCCATACGACAAGCACGTTCATCGTACTTGCTAGCCCAGGTTTGTCACTTCTTGATAGTGCGGTAATACTACAGTATGATCTTCAGCAGACATGCCAGCAATCATTGAAGAAACTCCATAATAAAAAGTAAATTAGTTTAGACAGCTGCTACTGAAAAATCCGAAGCACTTTGTTGGCTCGCTGTAGCCGTGGGGGTATAGCTCATGTAGAGTGTTTCGTTGTGTGGTGAGTGGAAAATGTACAAAGATATGGGGTCGTATCGGAAGAAAGTAGGTTGTTTCAAAGGTGGATCGTTTCGGAGGGGAGTTCTGGGTTTGGACGATGTGTCGTAGTAATGACAAAGGCTGGATCTTATTGGAGGGATGGTCGTACCAGAGTTGGTTTTGGGGTTGGAGGCGATATTGTATATTAGAGAATGTGTCGTCATGGTGGTAGCAGGGTCCTAGCAGAGATGGGATAGTAGCGGTAAGATGGGGAATGCGAGAGAGGGACTGGGGTTGTTGATGGTGCCAGGGGGCGGATTGGGTCAAGGTGAATGGGGGCAGAGTGAATGGAGGGATATGGTGTACAGTCGTTTGGGAGAGGTAGTAGTGGGAGGTATTGTATAGAAGGGGAAAGGGGTAGTATGACGAGGGAGGATCAGTGTAATATAGCGAGTTCTTGGTTGAAGGGATGGTGGGGTTGTTGGGGATCTACTCATCTGTGGGGCGGTTGTTATAATGCCCGAGAGGAAAGCAGAGACGCATCAAAGCAGCTGTGAGAATGGGTCATGATGCGGTAATTCTTACACAGGGAGCCAATGCATATGCAGTTCCAACAGTGCATCAAACAGGATGCCAACAGATGGGAAGGGACTGAATCAATAGATGGAGCTGGGGTGGTGATCAAGTGGTTCAGGGGAGGGGGATCGACAAAGTGATGAGGTAGGAGGGAGCTGTCATTTCAGAGATGTAAATGACCTGTGTAGAATTCATACTGCGCGCGTCGTAGAAAACAGTAAGAGGTAGAAGGAAAAATGGTGATTGTTGTCGAGAAGGAAACGGTGAAGAGACAGTTGTTGCATTAACAGTGGTATACAGAATGACCCTCGACAGTATCAGAGGAGGCTGACGCTGATGGAGGGGGATCAGAAGTGATGGGGAGGGTCCAAGGGTTGAGAGACCGAAGCCAGGTCATTCCGGGCAAATTTTGCTCTTCTCGAGATTTGTATCATTGAAGAAACCAGCACACACTGCTATGCTAGCAGCTCAATTTGTGGACACGCTGATGGCACAACCCTGCCACAACTCTGCATGGAATGCAATGAGGGCAACACTATGTCAAATGTGAGTAACGATGCAGCACAAACATAGAAATGGAGACTAAGGTAGAAACGGAGGCCAATGCAGAATTAGAACATGAGAACACAAACAGCACCAGTCATGATGATGCTATGGAGAGTGACTCCGACAATGACAGTGATGGTAATGCTGATGACAATCCTCCTGTTGAGTCTACTGAGGACAAAGGCCTAGTCAACACCCTCCTGGGGAGTGCTGACAAGATTGATGACTTTGATTTAACGCCTGGGTGGTGCTGAGCCATGCTGTGGAGGGAGCAGAGGGCAGTGGTGTGCCCAAGTGCTGGATCATGCTGGATAACCTATTGGCAGTGGTTGTTTTTAAACAAGGCCCTCCTCAAGATCATTATGAGAGTGTTAGCCGTGTGTGTTGCATCTGCAATGCAGGAGTGGTGAAATCAAACCTGATTGGTGATTTGGATGGTTATGCCTCACTGGTGTGGTACCATCCGGACGGAATCACCAACATTCTATCCCTCTTCAAGATGGGACAGCACAACAAGGATGATGGGAATACAAGATAGTTCTGACCATCCCCACACAGACCTACGTTTCTGTGACACTCATGCTGAACATCAAAGAACATGGTTGGTCAACACAGTAGTAGTGGAGCAATAACATTATGAATAAATACACCAGCAACACACACATGTGCTTATTGCAAGGCTGTAATGGCAAGGAGACTACAGAATATGATCTCTCAACCAGAGACTTCAAGAAAATTGTGGTGGGTGCAATGTTACGCACTAGTGCCCAATTGCAAAGGTGGATATTGTTGCTGCAGAAGATATCTTTGCTTGGACCCAATGGGGGTCCTTACTCCCTAATTTGTGGTGGATGTTCCATATTACATTATCAAGAAACATTGCGATGCCACTCTGTGCTTTGACATAATTTTTGTCAAAAATTGTGTTCTTGGTGACAGTGTCAAGGAACGCTTGTTTTGGATCAATCAAGCAACTGCCATCGAAACACACAGACTTTGTTGCAAAATCTCTTGTGAAGGTGCTTGTTTTCTACCAACAATGTGGATTCTGAAGGAGTGCCATGGTAATGGGGAATTTGAGGCTATTCGAGCCAAAGTTGCATATGCAAAGGTACACCTGAATGTGACCTCTGAGGATGAGCATGTGCCACAATTGAACAGCACATCCATACAGTCAAGGAGCGGACACATGCAATGTACAAAGGTCTGCCCCTCTGTCAGATCCCAGACACCAACTTTTGTCAAATTGTTATCGATGCACCAGAGCACGTCACGAAATTACCACCAGAGCACGCCACAAAGTTACCACCTAAGATGTTCCTGGGACCTTCATGCAGGTTGACATTGACAAGGCATGTCCATCTGGTGGGCCCGCTCACAGAGTTGGTGACTAATGTGGACCCTGAACTCTACACCAAGTATCTGGTGAAAGAAGAAGGGAAGACTGCTTTGTACCTGCAACTGGGAAGGCATTGTACAGGACCTTATAAATGTGGATGGAATGTCCATAAAATGTTCAAACATTCCATAGACATTTCCAAGAACATAATGTGGCATCCTATGGACGGAAAAGAACCCCAATCTTTTATCTTCTCACTAAAACTGCTGTGTCTGGAAATCAGACATTTTCGTTGGATCACCAGTTCATAGACAACTGTTTAGTAAGTGTCCTAGATGCGGTGGGAAGTTGCTTGATGATGGAGATTCTCCTTTTAGAAGCAGCATCTGCTTGCGGACAATCTGGTTGACAAGTCATTTAGATGCAAGTTGGTGGAGTCAGAACATGGGGGGTGAACAGTTGTGATTCTTCGCAACGTCTTACCTGATCTGTCATCAATACTCACCGTGCAAGTATGACTCTAATCAGGATATTGTGAGAATGCGTAAAGTCGCAGTATATAAATAAACGAAACGAGCTGGCCACGGTCATCGCTATGGAGTTCCGCCTAGGTGTTCTGTGCTTAGATAGTTCCAGTCCCGAGTACAACAGAAGGTATGACCGTGTTCCTCCGTCGGCCTAGCACCTCGCTCAGTGATGAAAAAATCAAAATAAGTTTGTCGTGATAAAAAAGAAGCATAGAAAATATATCGGGCTGTGGGACCTGCAACTCATTCTAAAGAAGTTGATCATTACATCCAGCAAGCTACCTCTTGTTTCAATACCACCAGCGAAATGAAAAGCGTGACATTTGAGGAGAAAGAGAGTATGTGTCAAGTGTTTGATGTTCCGTCACTCGATGATGTGTCAGAAGAAGAACAGAAGAAGATTTGGTTCTCCAAGTCTGACTACTATACATTCAGGAGCCAAGCAAAATCGGTCGCCATGGAACTAAGGAGACAAGGACGTCATCGATATTTGGAAGGTGCGATCGGAAACGAGAAGCCGATTGGAGGCAACAACACTACTGTTCAAACTATGCTGATACAATGGTCACGGTGCGGATTCTCCGCTCGAGGTATCGAGAGATGGGTTCATGCTGGCCAAGGAAAGCTCCGTAAACAGATGCAGAAACGAGCTATCAGAGTCGTTCTTGAAATCCAAAAGCAAGGGAGGGAGAGGAACGAACCAGCAGACGAAACTGCGACCAAGCTGTGTGCAGTTTCGGAGCTTTGCACCAAAGAAGCACGCACTTTTTCTCACAAGATGGGCATAGCCGATGCAGCAGCGATTCTTCTCCAATCTCATGCGGCAACCTATCTCCGCCAAAAATCGTCAGGACGCCTATCCACTGGTGGCGGTACCGGAGAACAACGGCGACGGACGCAAATGCTGAAGAACTGCACCAGCCCCATGGCCTAGAGCCGGTGATAGTTGTAGCAAAATGATGTATAATAGTTAGCGAAGTACCACCATTGCATATATCAACGAATCGTCTCGGCGTTCATAAGCCTTGCACTAGATCGAGATCTTGATACATGCATATTTGGTGAGCCTCACGATAACGACGTCTTGACATGCGACTTCTTCAACAGTTCTGGGGTAGTTGGAAGCGCGGGCATCTAGTCTACCTTTGACACAGATTTACCAACTTCCCCCCACTCGGAGGGAAACTCAAACCTCGGCTGAAATTTGAGGGAGTGTTTTCCCTCACTGTATAAGGGTGCTACACGACCAAAGTGTACGTCAAGAAAGCATCGCACCCCGAAGCTTCAAAGGCCCATTGAATTTCGGGGTGAGGAGAGGGTTAGGCGTGCAGTGCCACCATCTGCGATTAGTGAGCACTTGAATACCGAAAAGGAATTCCCATGTCATGACCTTCATAAATACGAATGAGCTTGAAATCTCAATGTTGAACACGTCGTCATCACCTATCCAGGCGAGTCTCGCGAGAGAACAATTATGTCATCCTGCTTCCCCTAGAGTAGGAAATTTATCACAATGACTTTAGAACAACAAGACCCGCGGGATACAGGTCATTAGAACACAAAGAAATGTCAAAACAAAACTAGACGTACTCCGAGTACTCGGTACACAGATTAAGACCTTGTATTCTGAGGGTAATCCTATTCTCGCAGGGGAGAGTATAGGAGGGTTGATCTGCCGAAGAACCAGTCAAAGCGGAATTGTTAGCGATTTGGAGATTACAGTCGTGCGTAGTGGACAGGGTGCATCAACGAATAGAGGGTAACGAGGGCATGTGTACAGTACTCATTTTTACAAATAGCAAAGCTGGGAGTACGAGGTGTCTAGGTGTACAGTTCCGCACTATGTCTGTATCCGCCAGCTATACTTTCCCCAGCGTCTCAGTCCTGATCGCTACATTCCTCAGATGAAGTCGCGATAAGGACTCCCGGCTCGGCCTCTTTGCATAACAAAAAAAATGGTAGCCACTGAGTTCCACGCCAATGCACTTCAATTCACGGACTATGATGCACGGCGCTCTCGAATGCACCACCAAGCTTCACACCATGGTCGTCCGACCAGCCCGGATGTGTTTTTTCCAAACCTCGTACCAAACCTGGCCACTCCAAGTCCCCATTGTAAGGGGCACATCCGTTGTATCCTTCGTAGGAGCGACGGTGAAAGATACATTCCTTACGGTCTGGGATGCGTGGGAGTTTGCCGCCATTGGCAGACAGCACTGCTAGCTGAATGGATGCGCTCTGCTCTAGCATATAACAGCGAAGATAGCACTCTTGCAGCGTCCGCCCTACCATGAGATACGAATGATTGCGCATGATGATACAGAACGGGCTCTTTTCATCTTCGTCCTTCTTCTGTAAAGCCTCGACAATCTGTTCCAAGTAGTTGTCATCAAAGAAGAAGTTGCATGGCAGGTAGGAAACTCGTTCAAAGAACATGAAGGATGGTTCTGATATAGACAGAATCTTGCCAACACCACTTGCATCGAGGGCTGCTAGAGACATTATGGATCGCGGGTGTGCGTGTACAATAGCGTTTGTCTCCGGAAAAGCCGCGTAAATGGCTGCAGATACAGCTGTGGAAGGAAAGTTAGGCATGGGTCCAATGCCAGCGATGCGTTCATGAAGACCTCCAGCACAGCTTGATGAATTCTCAGCACGGCGGCTTGTCCGAAAGACGCCAAATGTATTTGGTGTTGCTTCGTCCCAGTGTGTTCCATGTGATGGTGCCAGAAAGAGACCCGGCTTGGATGGCACTCGAGCTGAAAAGAACCCGGCGCAAAGGTCGGCTTGACTCTCTTTGGAGAGCAAGCGTAGTCCTGCCGCGAGCTGCGTAGCCAGATCAGCTACTTGCTGACCTACAGAACCAAGACGAAATGTGGTTGCAGACGCTTCTTCCTTCTTTTCCACAGTCACTTGGCCTGTTGCATGCGCATCCTCCACCCCACGAATCTTTTGAGCATGAAACGACATGCGCCGAATACGGCGAGGGGCTGGGTAATAATCCGACACGGCATAGTGTTGTAGACGATGATTATCAAAGATTACAACGTCACCGACGTTATACGAGAGTCGCAAACAGTGCTCTGGCTTGATCACGTGCTGACAGAGCATGGGGAGAATCGCATCGGATTCGGCTGGTGTTAGGTCGGGGATGCGGAAGGAATATCCCGCATTGACATTGAGCCATTTCTCGCCCGTTTCAGAATCGAACCCAACTACCGGCTGATGTATCGGTGGGTGCTTGATCAAAGTCTCTGCATATTCCTTGCCGCAAACCTCCAAATTTTGGTAGCCCCTGGCCAGGACGCAAAGTGACGTGGTGCCTTCAATCAATGTCTTTATCAGGGGGGATAGCGTACTGTACGCTTTCGTAGCATCGGCATACATGACATCCCCTCCTACGGCTGGTGTCACGTCTGCATACGAGAGCTCATAGGTCGTGACCTCTTTTCTCCAGCTGTGATCTTGATGCCACACGTTGATATCAGCAGGAGCTACCTCGGGGCCGTATTCGAGCTGCAGGACCGATGGTTCCTCGGGAAAGCCACTTAGGTGCGAGGAAACAAGCTTTTTTGCACCAAACGCTTCGGTGTCACCAAGATTCAAGGATTTTCCAAAGGCTGCTAGCTGAGATACGCTAAGTCGACCTCCTGGAATCACAACGAGCTTGTGTTCTTTCAGAGCAGCTCTTACTGCAGACGCTTCCTCATTGCTCGCAGGCTTGGCTGTATCCAGACCTTCGATTCGGGCACCAAACACTGGAGAGAGGGGGGTGCACTTGATTGCAGACATGATCAAGGATGTTCAATGAATGAAGAATCGTGAAGAATCGTGAAGATGGCAAACAGTGTCACAAGATCCGTCATCCAAAGTAACGATCGTTAACGGTCAATACCCAACAGACTTTCTTGTCCTGTTTGTCAAGGAGCTGGCCCGCCCCCGAAATAGATGGTGGTGATTGAAGGCGACACATTATACTTGCGCCCTTATGGATTAGGACACAAGCAGCATGTATAATGTATCACTAGTAGGTCCCTCCGTCACAGTGAGGCATAATAGTCCACAATTTGATCACAGTGACCTCTAGTTGATATTTACCCGATCCTATGCCCTGGAGTTATCAGCTCTTTGGGTTGGTATCGACCAGTTGTGACAGAAACGACATTCAAAAGTGCCTTACCTACGCCCCGGTCGCGAGTCGCAGCTATTGAACGACGTGTCAGGGTCATAGGACGAATCTATGGAGATTGTGCATTGGGAACGAACCTCATCAAACTCAGTTACTTCTCACAACTTTCGATTCTTTCCCTTACTTACCCAGCAACTTCAGCATAACTCACCATGCCATCCTTTCGAATACCAAAGCTCTTGAGCTCCCTGCAACGATGCGATTCAGCAGAAATATCAGTCACCAAAAACAAGAACTTAAAGAAGAAGCGCTCGGTATCATTCTGCGAGATTGTTTCAATTCGAGCCACAACTCACATCAAGAACATGACAAGCGATGAAATCAAGAGTGCATGGTACACCACCAGAGAAACAAATAAATTCAAGAAACAAATATGGTCCGAAGCCAAACGCATGACCAACGGAGTACCTGCAGCGGTCAACACCACCCGACGAGGACTCGAATATCGCACACCTGAAGGAAGTGCCAAACGAAAAAAAAACAAGCTCAACTCAATCCATGCAGTCCTCGACGAACAAGACAATCAACACATGATCAACATTAAGGATCCCGATACACTGCGGAAAATCTACCTGCAACACAGCAGACATTGCCGATTGGAAGCACGACAACTTGGAGCACAAGACGCACTGGATGCACAAGAACTGGTACCAGAGGAAGAACAAGCAAGAAGATCAGCAGGAAAGAAGGAAGTGTTTCTAAGAATATTCGCGAAGAAGACTGAACTTGCAGACGAGATCAAGCAACGAACAGAAATAGTATGAGCTATCTAATAAGCTATAAATTGGAACTCAGCTCGCCAGCACAGCACTATGTCCCAACTTCATTACACGCCAATTGCTTCGAGCTTTGCAGATTTTATGTCATCTGGTGGAAGGTCGTTCTGATCCTATTAGATAGAGTCGGAGCACACGCACCTACTGCTCGCACGATGGCGTTTGCCCATTAGTCTTCGGTGAAACATTGCCAACCGACGCTTCCAAGAGGGAACATATTGCACCCTGCCAACAATCAATTCTGGCTTTTCACGTAGCAACCAAAACAAGAAAGTCGTCTTGGCCGAGTCGTCTTGAATCTTGGGAAGAATGCGCGTCCACAGCTCAGTTGCGCCAAACTGAATCAAGTTCGTCCCACACACCTTGTTCAGAATACAGAAGGAGTCGATCTCGTGTTGGATGGAAATAAAATGCAGCTTTTCGGTTGGGGACCACCGATTGCATCGTGTGAATTCAGCTTTCGTAACGGAGTCGCTTGCCTTGATTACACCCAAAAGCTCAGTCAGTGTAGCGTCAGGTTCCTGGTTGTAGCGGTACAGATCAAGATCAACATGTATGCTCCGTAGCTTTGGCAAGCTAGATATGATAGACCCGACTTCGCTGAGCGCATGATGAGAATCCAATTTGAGCGCCAAGGATTCGCAACACAATAACTGTGACAGTAGCACATGGAGGAGGGGTTGAAGCATATCAACGTGAAGTACCAGACTTTTGATTGAACGAGAAAGTGCCAAGAAAAGACCTAACCAAGCACTGTTTGCACCACCACGCCCACCACAAATGGCGAAATGTTCGAGGGCTTTGTTTTGAACGACAATGGACGCGATGGTATCGATGATCAAGGGTGTGATGTCAGTGTGCCCCAAACCGATTTGAAGACGCTTCAGGCAGCGCAGGTTGGTGATACCGTTGAGACAGGACGCGACTTCATCGTGTCCGCCGACAAGTGTAGACAGGTTTAATTCGAGGGAAAGAATAGAGCTACACTGCCCGAGCCTCCTGCCTATCTCAGGCATCCACCCAAGAGAGCGAACATCAAGCTTAAGTTGCGTGACAGTGGTCTCAGCGATGGAAGAAACAAGATTCAACGCTGCTGGACTCTGACGTAAGGCAAGTGACAATTGTTTGAGATTTTGATTTCTTCGAAGGTACGTCTCCAAAAAGACTACTGGTGCCCACGAAAGCCAGGCTCCAGTGCAGTCGATACTTTGCAGGTTGTCTCCAGCGTGACCATTTGCAAGCGCCTCAAATAGGTATTCTCCATATTCGTGACAAGCAGGACGGTACTTGAAACAACACTCCAAGTTCTTGATGTTGCGGTTTGCTTTCAATAGTGCAACGAGCCTGTCAACGGATTTCTTTGCATATTCTGTTTGAAAGCGTGGGAGGACAAATGTAATTGTAGAGAGGTTCTTCTTCTTGGTCAACATTAATCTCTTCACAATGCCGAACCGTTTCTCAGCATCAACCGTAACGCTATCATTCATCCTGATACCTTTCTTCGTGTTGTGCTATGGATATAGGTGATGTGCTCTCCTCTTCCTAGCCCTTCTATCTGCTCCTCTCAAACAAAAACCTCATTTTTGTGTGAGCTTCCCAGCAAAATGTCAAT
>JAVCKV010258808.1:0-15220 GCA_032274145.1 Herpochondria borealis
TTGCAGTAATGAATCCGAATTAGGAGGCCCTTTCTATAAACGGGCTCTAGCTGGGGTTGCACTATTTCATCCAAATGTTTCGCTTTTCCGCGAAGTACCTCCTCCTGAACCAAGAATCGGGCGATGCTTCTCCTTGCACCATCAGGAAACCAACCTCATCCTCACGGACCTACCTTGTAGAAAACTGGGCGTACATATTCAGTAGGACGACAATCTATCCCGTTCCAAAATGAAAAAAGTTGTCCAAACGTGGGACGAACTGCTTACCACCGGTGGGCAAGTGCTTTTCACATGCTTCAGGTAGATTTTTGATGCGTGCAGGGTTGCTTTTCGTGCGAAGTGATACCAGATTGGTGGGGAAGGGCCGATGCAGATGAAAATGTCGCGCCCCAGGAGACAAAACTTCATAAGCGCCTGGGATACTGCGAAACAACTGTAAGTGGAATTCAACCCGTTTTTTCTTGTCAGTAACGCGGACAATGTCAATCGAGTTTGTAAAATTCCAAATCACCGTCCGACCACGGCTATTATGCTATTAATTACAAGATGAGGGTTATATTGCTTAAATAAAACTGCAGTTCGTGGATATACGAAATAAAAACCATTTCCTTTCCAAGAGCCCTATACCACTCAAATATTGATGAAAAATATCAAGGTTCTCCTCCTACCTGGAGAGCGATGCATCCTCAATAACTCGGTAGAGAAGTGAGTGCAGCTCCGCAAGAGACAAATGGAGAATAAATATATTTGCGCGCTACATTACGGGTGAAGGTTTAGTCTTGGAACCGTTTCGGAAGAAGTTCTCCGTTGATACCTCTGCTGTTCAAGTTAATAAGGTGTGGCGCTATGTTGCATGAATAAGCAACCGATTATTTCACCTACCTTCCTAAATGAAACATTCCTGTCGTAGCAATGCACGGAGCAGAAACCCTCCGTCACGTACTTCATTGATTCGTTCTGGTATTGGCCCTTTATTAGACAGCGACAGCGGCTCATCCATACATTGTCTGCGGAACAGATCATTCTATCAGAATGGCTTGGTTCAGACTAATTGTACCATGACTGTTTTGCAAGGACGGGCTGTCGAATAAGTCTGACATTGTCTTAGATTGCCAACAGTCCATTGATTATCTTCAAGCATTCGACACTGCGTGGTCAGTTCTCGAAAAAGTTGTTCTTGTCACAGTGATCCAGTTTTCGTTGAAAAAATTGCATAATTGTTGTGCGAAAATATGACTGCACCACTGTGCACAATCGACATTTTTGTGATTTTTTTAAAATCATTTGTGGGAAGAATGTTTTCTCTTATTGGAACTTTTGAAAAGATTGTTAAAATTGCAGTTGCGGGAAGTTATATTATACTTGACAACAGTAATAATGTTATTGTTGGCAAGTATATTGAAAAGTCATTTTTCTATTATTCATAATATTACAGATTTGTACTTTTCTTTGTAATTGGTTCATTTTTAGCCCTTAAATCGGAATCATTGTTGGCTACAACTGTTCGCAAAAATTAAACAGCTGTTGTAAAGACGTTTAAGTTAGGCATAATAACTTGTGATTTTTCGTGTACATCATCATGTGATCAGAACACCATGCATGCGTACACGTGGTAACCTCATATTATCCCATTGGTAACCAGTTGCTTACACATTCAATTACCGAGGTTAAAAAGGGTTACTCGAAATCATTGTTCTAAAAAAAGGTTTTCTGTGATGCACTTCTTGTTTAAACCAATGTACTACCTTGCCAAAATTCACTGTTATAACACATGAATGAGGCCAAAATCGATTTCTCTTTTGCGTTGGGCACCCATCCGGTAGCGTCCACACCACATAGACAACTTCCGCACGCATGTCTTTCCCGTGAACAGCTGTATCTGTATCCGCGCGGAAGACGATGCACGACGACGAGAATACGACGGCAGCGATGGTGAGCACAGCGTGAAACGCGCTGAAGCTCCGCAATTTCCGCGCGGCAGTCCCTGACCGACACCGACCTTCTATGCAGACCGAATGGATGCCAACACTACAGTTCGCGGGACCCGCGCTTCCGCCGCCCTAGTCGCCCGTGCTCCCGGCCTTTCGGCCGCCACCTCGACGCGTAAGACCCAACAAATGGAGAAGACCGAGCAAAGTAAGTTAGATGATGCCGGCTACGTCGCCAAAGAAACTGACCAGCCACCGTCTGGATCGAACCAGACCGACGCCGCAGTCGAAGAAAACACTATCGCCCCAGACCTCCCTGGTTGACCCGCACTTGACGGCGAGGATTAGCCAGCCGCAGATCCGCACCGATTCGTCGATCGGTCAGGACCCGAGTTTCCGTCAATCGCTTCCGCCGAACCACTTCCGCTCCCGGCACCAATGATGCCGACTTCAATGAAGACGATGAATATCACGATCGAAACCCAACCCCGGCCTCGGCGCGCTTCATGTACACGCCGGGGCCCAGTACGAAGGCGTGCGCCCGTCGCTCGAACCCCCGTACCCCCGCCCAAAATCCGTCCCGGCCCGCAACTTCGACAGATCAGAGGATAAGCCACTGAACGAGGTGCAGGCTCACGCCATGTCGACGACCCCACAGCTTCGAAGTGGCGTCGCGTACACAAGCGCACAGAGAAGCGGGCCACAAGGATACAAGAAGCACAATATGCGCTCGCCTAAGCAGTCGGCCCTGGTACTTCAGTTAACCGGGTAAGAGAAGTAGTTTGTGCCCTAGTTGTGACCATGTGGGCCGTTTGCACCTACATAGGTCGAGCGCGGCACGCCCTGGAGCGCCAAACCTCGCCCGCAGTCGAGCCCGCTGTGGTGTATGCAGCCGATAATTAACCGGCCACGCAGTTAAAGCTATCGTAGACGGCGCTGTGCAAGACCGCCGTATCACCGCCGACGAACAGCCACCGCCCCTAAGCGGTTCCGCCCGAGGAGAAAAGTGGCAGCCAGTAATTGAAACATCACTAAAACATACGCAGAGGTAGGCGCAGCAATAACAACGGCTGTCTACGAACCCTTGATACCGCCATCACGGTGGCAGCGCTAGCCCCCTGTACCCGGCGCGTGGCGGGGATGGAGTACCGTGAAAAAAAACGCAGCCACAGAAGCCAGGTACAGCATCGAAGGTCTTAATGACTCCGTAGCCCAGCTCGGGCGCTTGGCCGACAAGGCAGACGGAGAGCGCAAAGAACTCGCGTACCTGCTCAGCGATGTAGAGAAGATTAAACTTTGCATCGGCCTGTTCCTTCCACGCTGAGGGAGCCTCGGGCCTGCTCTTGAGGCCACGGAGCCTTCCACACCAAACCCGCCCCGAAAGGGCACACCTTTACCACGCCCCACTTCGTCACCCCTGGACCAGTGCGCCGCGTCGAGATTTCAGGTCCAAAGAGCTACGTGGAGGGCGTCCGTGCAGATCGTATGCTGGACGAAGATATGGAAGATGAGAGTGGTGGCGTCGCCCTTGCGACCGCTGAAGCACAGCCGCAAGTAAGCATAGACTCAGATGAACCGATATAATTTCCACTGCCACTCTCGACTATCGCCGACAATTAATACAGGGGGATAGAATCAGCAGCAACGTGTGCCCAACTGGAGGCAAAGAACTTAGGTTCCAAACAAGCGTGCGCGGTTGAATAGAGGCGCAAAAACCGCGCAGTTGGCGCAGCCAGTGTGCCGACGCACTCCACCCGACGGTCTTTTAATTTCGCGGCATGGCCCGCGGGCGCATCGGAGCGCTCCGAGCTTCCCTCCTCGCTGAACACGTACTGCCTCGGTGGGCCGTCCTTGGGATGGACTTTCCGGTTGACGGCGTCGTAAAGGTCATTGCACACAGGCGGACTGCCTCAAAGCTCATCCACGTCATAAAGCGGATGAGGTACCGCCATCTCCGGCAGTTAGACCCGAGGCGCGGCATCGGTGCCGTGCAGAAAGCGTACGACGCACGTGGAACGGCGTCAATCACGATCGCCTTTTGCGCTCGAAGTTGGACGAGATGTCTTCTATCATCGCGCGGTGTGGCCGCGACACATTGGTATCGCCAGGCCCTTGCGATTATCGCACGCCGATTTACTGACTCACCTGACGCAGTCAACGGGATTCCACTGGACGGCCCTGCCATACATCTCCTTGAAGAGCGGAACGAAGTGCAGAACGCTAATAGCACAGAATAAAAATCGAGCAGCACAGCCACAGCACGCGGCGGACATGCCAAAGAACCTGGCAAACGGCCCCAGCGCAGCTGGAACCGAACTCGGAACGGAAACCGCACCCGTTACAGCCGTGGTTAGAATTCCAAAAGTGAGAAGTCGGCGCAACCAAATGCGCGCAAGATGCCGTCCAATAGCACCGGTAATGAGGTCGGAGAAGAGCGCGTCCAGGTCGCGGGATCGTCCGCAGCACACGCCGCTAGAGCGAGGCAGGTGCACGAACGCCAACAGAAGGGCGTGCAGGACGTGTCCGGCCGGCACGAAAATCCAAAGATCGTGCAGGCGTAGGAAAAAATTCAGTTACCACAGTTCCAGAACAGTACCGAAGCACAAGCGCGGCGAGGCGGGAACAAAACAAACAACAAAAGAAGTTGAAGCGAGCGACGCAGAAGGAAGCCAGAGCGCGCGAGCGCAACATACCGAAGTAGTTACAAGAAGTGGCGAAAGAGATAGAGAAAATTTGAAACACCGGAGCGCACCAATCGAGTCGAACCAGAGCAACCAGACGAGAAGGGCGTTAAAGGAGCCGTACCGGTCCGAAGAAACCGCAGGGACACCCCCCGAAAATCAAGGAAGCCCGAAATAACACACAAAGACGAAGGAAAGAAGGAATGCCTCCGAGTACAGCACAACTGGGCGAAACCGTCTATTTTTTGAAGGAATCCTTGCACGCGCGGCGGCGCGCTCTCCGCTCAAATCTAGACCGTACCGCTCAGCCGCCACACTGCAGACAAGGCAGCGGTCCCAGAGCCATAAATATATAATTGCAGTATTAGACGTTTCTACGGCGCCGCGCACTTGCCACCCGCCAGAGCGACTCCCACACAGGAGTGAGAGCAGCCACCGATACTCAGGAGTGAGGTACTCTTGGCGTGGCCCTACCCAACGGCCCCTATCTCCACCCAAAATCAGCCGCATAAGCGCCTTCCATCGCAGGAGACAGCTCACGGATATGTTCATAGAAACCAGAAATACAACTAACCCGCTGCACATTGCTTCAACCCTCGGCTTCTTCCCCGCGACCACAATGCGATACCGAACGCAACTTATGCCCAATGTCACGCCGCGGCGGCCATCTAAAACCAATTAGCCAAACCCGCAAAGACTCCCACGGCCACGGCGACAACCGAAACACACGCTTCACGCAACTCCCAGCGCCGCCCTGCATCCAGCGCAAACATCTGCGCCCCCAGTATTCCTATCAACCTCGGCGTTCTCAGGATCCGCCGCCATACCGAGAGCACAAAGAGACAACTACTAGAAGCGTACTCCCTCGCAGACGGCTAAACCACCCGTTCGCCTGCAAAACTCTGGGAAGATACCGGCTAGTTGCGGCCACTCGCTGGCCCTCGAATTCCTTACCTTGACGCATAGTGTTATGGCACTAGCTTACCCGGCGTACAAGACTGCCCGGGCTGTACCAAGTTCCCCCGCCGTGCTCGCTAAGACGCCGATACCTGTTTCAAAAACCGCCGAACACGCAACGCCCATCGAAGTTCGCTATCTTTCATCCCGTACTAGCTACAAACTCCCCTCTCACCACGAAAGGGAAAATGCCTGGAAACCCCACGACAGGAGCTATACGTTCAACTACGCATTAAAGCCACAAAAAACCCTCCTCACCTCTTCCCGTCCTTAGGGAGAGGGAAACGAAAAACGCCATACTTCCATTATCTCGGATCGGGAAGAAAGGTGCTTAAAACAGCTACTACTGTATATCCGTAATACCTGAACCATAATCGCACGACACACGCTGGACATAGCCTCTAACAGAGCTCAACCCGCCCCCACCCTCTTGAAACGCCGGTACATGAACCCAGCGCTACAGAGTTGGAGACGAGAGTAGAAAGGAAGAGACGCAACCGCTATGGATCTGTCCCAGACCTAGAGATTGTGCTAACATCCTGTAGGCGACGAAAGATTGGCCATAAAATCGCAGTTCCCACGACTGCACAAGGACTTCAGTCTCGAAGTTCAACTTTCACGCCTCCTCTGTCCCGCTCTTTCAAAAAACTGCGCGAGACGACGCCTTTAACCCCAGACCCCGCCAACTTGGATGATGACCATGCATCAATGGGGTTTCCAAGGCAAGAAAGCTCCGAAAAAGCTCTAGCGCACGCCATTAGCCACCATCACCGGGGCAAAAAAACCACAGAAGTTCTTCTGCTTTTTCCCGTGGAATGTTAGCATACCCGATCTGCCTGAAGAGATAATTGTCTGTCAATTTCGCACTAATTGCATTTCTGTTATCATCAAACCTCATAGCACTGAGACTTCGGCTGTGAAAGTCCATGGAATAATTCTTTGTACCGGACGGATCTGGTGGGAATTTCTCGAAACAAGCAGATTATGCAAAATGCTCTCGCGTTGTGACTCCGCACGACTGTGGTCGAATTAACTGCAGGGTATTCACTAAAAAGCCAACCGTGTCCAGAAAGAAAGATACGGATCTTCCGTATAAATCCACTGCAGGATAGCCGAGCTTAGCACCATTGACCATTTCATGACGAAGAAGCTCGATAAATTCGTTCGTACTTTGCCCATCCGGAGTAAGAGAGATCAACCTCGTTTCGCAAGTAGATTTGCGCTTCTTAACAGACTGGCCCAAAAGGAGCATGTAGCAAACTCTAACAGAGCGAGTATCCGCTAAAAACTTATGCTGTTTAAAGACATATGCGTATAAAGCGAAAATATTGATGAGGTAGGGAATTCTGGATGGTAGTGCTCCATGATTCCTGATCGCAGTTCTTCTGAAATAAGGACGTGGTAAATTACCACGCCGTCAAGTTGGTAGGCCTTTGATAGTAGCAATTGCAGTTACTTTGACGTACTTCGCATTGTTTTCACGCATTACTTGTTCGGAATATACCAATATGAGCCATTCACCAGCGCTCCCTTTCGCATAAAGAAAAGTGAAACCGAAAAATAAACAAACTTACTGTGCTGGTACTGACACATCCGCCCGGATGAAAGAAAAAAGATTTCTGAGGAACAAGTCCAATTCATCCCTGCATATTTTGCTCCTAATAGTTTCTTGGTGCGCTATGGTTCAGCTGGATGCTGCGTGTTGGTTACAGTGACCTAGCAGGAAATTTTACGCTGTCATGGGACTCCTGACGCACCATATCGTACCAAAACTTCCATCCGCAAGCGGTTCATGAAAATTTCAGCCGTACCGCGAAGAATTCCATTCAACCAGTAATTAGGGACACTTGCATCAGACCTTCCGTCCGGAGGCGTACAACAACAACACTGCATGGCGTCTCCAGACTCGCATGGACATTTGGACGCTTAGCACTAGGCCCAAAATGACGAGGTCTGAGCCAATTATCAATCTTCTGCGCGTCATTATTGGGCTTGCTTCAATTGAAAAGGGATCGGTCCGGGTCGCTTTCAATTCTCCAAATACATCAATGTAGAAATATACGATAAATATACGTTTTTGCCAAGTCAGATGGGGATAAGACACGACCGCAGTTCCTAACGTCTTCTTGTCCGCCATTGACAGTTGTGATAGTTGGACTCACAGGACTTGGCCGGGAATTGTCTCTGAAATGAAGTATCGAGCTTTTTGGAAAGCAGGTTGAGACGAGGCCCTGCCAATGCGTTTACCGAACAGTCTAGTAGGTAGAAAGTTGTATGCGACCATTAGCTGTGCATAGTGCTTGATTGAAGAACTTGTAATTTTCTGCGGTTAGATTTAGCCTGCCATAGAAGGAGATCGTTGACTGCATGCGCTCCCAAATCACAACTCGGCCAATTTTATTTACCAGTGACGTAACAGAAGAGGGTTTTGATAATTTCCCATCATTGCCGGTTATTGCGTCTGATCACTCGAGGAATAACACGGTTTCCTGGCCAGATAAAACCTCGTTTCCCTCAAATGGATCCTCATGTAGAGTTTCCTGAGACATATGGTCATCGCGGACGAGAAGGCTGGGTGATAAATATCCGGAAAAGGTTTCCTTATCCGAACAGTCTTGACGAACGGACACATCATAATAGTCAAAGAAACTATGTGAAGATTGACATGTATGCATAGCTTCCGCATGTGAAGGCAGATCAAAAGTTTCAAGGACATCGATTTAATCATAACGGAACTAGACTTTTGGGGATGGCAGACCTTTCCGGGCGTCTGCAGTTGAAAGAAATTCACGAGGTTGAGCAGAACGTACGGCTATTACTTCATGCTCTTTCGATGGACACGCACCAATCAGATCCTCGTACGGGACTTGAGTGTGGACATGTTGGACTTCTTTCGAGTTGGTCTTGGACTATTGATCATCCCCATCACCTTCCGGGTGGTCTTCGTGGGAAATACCTTGTGGCTCTTTCTTGAGAAGCTGTACAGCGCGGTTTATGGCGACGTTATTATGGTCCACTATGGTCGCGCCTTGTTAAATGCAGCAGAGTAATTTGTTCACGGGCTGCACCGTCTTAGTTTTCCTTGAAGTTTTCCGCTTCTGAACATATCGGCCCTTGACCATGACGGATGTTTTGGTAGTAGATCCCGGCCGGAACGTTTTAAACTGTCGCTAACTGACTGCCCATGTTCGCACAAGGTACCGGCAAATTTAGTAATGCATGGATTTATGATGCAGGTTACCGTACGTACGTCACAGTCTCGTTTTGATGGGCTGAGTATGGATGTGGGCGCAGAGTGGAATAGTTCAGAAAGATATGGAAGCGAACGCGTATGTTACATTATCTGTAGCTCGCCGAGAATAACAGAGGCGCGAATGTTTGAAGGTTGGAGTTGGAGGTGTGGGAGTGGCCATGAACATACCGATAGTGATGAGGTGGGACGTTATGGTGGTAACTTGATGGAGGGACAGTATGGTTGGAAGTTGGTACCTTTTCTAGTTCTTCATTATTTAAACCGGCCTCTGAAATACTGAGTATCTGAGTACAAAATTAATCATTCCACGGTCTTGCTATAATTCAATTAATTAAGTGATGATGGCAAATAGGTGATGAGGGACCGATTTAAATGTAACCGACAGTATAGAATTATACGGTGCTCGCGTTTCCGCCCCGCCTGTGTCCCTTGGCCTGGAAGTTTTCTTCGATGCCATGTACGTCTGAATATGTAGCATCCAAATAGCCTCCAAAACATGGAAGTCTGGGGGGTTTTGAATTTTTGTTTGATTTGTTTGAAGTTTTTTGAATTTTTTACATCCGCGGATTTACTTCCAAGAACTTTCGGGGTTTGGCATTTTTGTTGGTTCGTAATTTTTCGTGCGGGTGCACGCACAACCCTACATTTTGAAATGTCCACTACGTACGGCAGGGTTCTTTTGCGCATAACAAACCAGTGTTCTCATGACGCTTAAGAAATGGCTCAAAGAGGGTCCCAGCGGACTCCACTTGCATGCCTTGCACGACAATGTCCAGTAGGAACTTGGAAGTAATCAGGGACTTTCTTGGGGAGTTCTTCTGTACCACAGAAAGCATGTACTCCTCGTGGTCGAGAGCATCGCGTTGAAAATACACAGCAGTAGCTAGTTCAGTGCTGATTTTCTGTAGGGAAATGGGCGTATTCAGTTCAGTCACAAAGGCCTCAAAAGTGGCCTGGAGATTTTGACTGTTTCAGCTGTGTTCTTCTGATCGCTTCTGACCACTGTAAAGTCTTCCCTGAAGAGCCTTGCGCACATCTTCTGTCTCCTTGGAAGGCGCGCGTGCTGCAGCTGATATGATCTCTGAAGTCGTGGCTGATGATATGTTCAACTCCTCCGTTCATGAGTCGGAAATGAACAATGCCGTCAGGAGGATGATGAGATACATCTTGCGTGGTGAGTTCCCCTCCTCGCGGGCAATTTCATGCGGTTCACCGAAGCGAAGCTTGAGTTTTAGTCGAAGTATGCTTGTGTCTTTTAACCGCTTCCGTACTACGGTATGACTTTAGTTGACGGAAGAGTGCCGTCTGTGCAGTCCTGTGGGGGCTTTCTGAAGTCTTTTAGGAGCAGTCTTGTGTTTCACGGATAGGGTTGTGTCGTATGGGGGTGAGGGAAGGGAAAAGTGCGATCTTTTTAAGCTAGTCGGGAGTGGATGGCGCGGAGGGGGGGGGGGGGAGGATGAGTTGTGGAAAAATTTGAAAATTACAAAAAACCTAAAAGGTCCTTGGGACTGAGGTCACAAATAATTACAAAAATAATGACCATTATTTTTGTAAATATTTGTGACTTCCGTCCCGAGGATCCACGCCTAAACTTTTGACTAAAAAATAGTAAAGAAGTAGAATTTCTGGAAGGACAAATGTTGAAGAAAAATGCAATGTAAACGGGTATGCGGGTGACCAAGCGAAGAAGTACTTGAACCCGAGCATAAAAGCAGGGGAGGGAAATGGAATTACGGTTATTGCGGATATGGAATTTTCACGATAGCAATGGTCCTTAGTCGTTGTTGTAACAGGAGCACATGTCCCCTGCACAACACAGAGGGACACGACATTGCTACAAGAATGCACAAATAAGCAGGGTTTCATGTATAATATAAAGTTCAAATAGGATAAGAGGAAAATGTTACTAGGGATATTTCTGGTTTGTTCCGTTACGAAGTTTGAATTTGACGTAAATAGGAAGTCTAAAATGGGTGCGGCGTGTTTTACTGCGTCCTCGGGACGGAAATCACAAATCATGAAACAAATATTGTCCATTAATTGTGTAACTATTAGTGATCTCATTCCCGAGGATGATTTAGATAATTTTTATTCCCGAAAATTAGGTGCACGATCAAGCTTTGGTACGCGTTTGACCACGCCACACCCGCAACCTTTCAAGAATCGTAGAGGCGAACGTATAACGCATTTTAATTTCCAGCGTTCTTTCCACAATCGTGCATACCTGAACGGCTGCTACGGTTGCCGTACATTGAATCTGCGCTAAGAAACAACTATGAAGGGAAGAAGATGGCGCGCTCTGGGAAGGCTAATTATGGTACAGGAACGGGCGCGACTACGCAATATCGCGAACGATCTACTGCGAGGAAGACAAGGAAGTTTTATTTAGATTCCTCTTCATCGGAGGAAAGTGGCGACGAATACGTCCCATAATTTCACACGCCACCGCTGTCAAAATGTCGGGACGAGCAAGGAAAAAAATCCCGGGAATGCTCCTATTCATCCTAGTGGAAAACGTTGCACTGGGCGTCGGAGCCAAACTTCCACTGCACGCAACAGCGATAAATATTGTAACCCATCTGTGCCGACACACGCAGGAACAAAGCTCACACTTCATCTACGTACAACACAGACGGACCAACGCCTGGTATGTCAGGAAATAAGTTTCCAGCAGCGGGTACCGAGGAGAAGCACGCCTTTTCCAAAAGAGAAATTTGTCAATCAGACGCTGACATGGAGCCGTAAACCGCAGTCGGGAATGATCCGGAGGGCTCAGACCGTCACACATGCAACCATAACGCCACTGTACCCATCCGCCACCATTCCCAGCCGGATGAAATTTCTTTTCAGTGTGTATAGCACGCTGAACATTCGACCCACCACGATACAAGTTAAATCCCGACCTCCCTGCAAATCACTAAAAAATTCATGAACCGTTATTTTTACGATACCGGGCCTTTAAAAAAGGTAAGAGGCCGTATTCGTAGCCTAACTTGGCACTAGCGGCCGCTTATATGTTACTCCGAACTGAGACCAAGTCCAATTTTCCAACCCGTCGCACTTCTTCTTGGCGAAATACTGGACAGTATGTGTCTACTTTTCTCCACATTTCCCACTCTCCATAATCACCGGCCAATTATTTCATCCACGTATCCTGCCCTCCAAAATCCCGCCTGGGCAGTGATGCTGTTATCGGCGTCAAAGCTGGATTTCGTCCATGGTGTTCTCCGTCGGTAGCAGAGGAGCTTCAGGTAGAGCATTTCTGTCTGAATCGTCTGAACTTTCCACTTCCCCTTCAGCCGAATCTTCTTCGTTGTTCAGGTGCAGACTATCGAAGACATACCTCGCCAAACACCTCGTGATACGGTGAATATTCCGGCCGGTATTAAAATTTACGGATTTAGGAGGTTCATGATCCTGTCTCTTGTGTTTTCGGGCACGTTTAAGGTTGACTCAAGTTTTTCTGCCTCCGAACTGCCTGGATCTGATTCCGGTGAATTTATTTCAGGAGCACGAAGAGCAGAAAACCGATCGTGGCACACGAGCTATACAGTACACGACCTGGAAAGACTGCTTATGTCAGGATAGTACGTCCTGATTATCTCCTGCCCGGCCGCCAGTGAAGTACTCATTCAAGACATCAAATATGACATTGAGAAGATTAACTCATCGCCGCCACGTTCTGAGGCCTTTTCCAAGGTGAACGCGTTGGGCATCGTACTTGCCAGCGGATCTAACCATCACGTCATGTTCCACTATAAAAATAATCTCACGCCTGGAATTCGCGAATATGACGAATGCTGCCGCGTTGTGTTCAAAAGCGCAAGCCTCATCAAAGAGATTTATATCACGGAACGCGGAGTCGGGTGGTAAATCCGACTGGCCGGCAACCCAAGCCATTTTCAAAGTCCCTTGATCTTTTGACTTCATTTTAAACGTTTGAAACATCCAGTCCAAAAAGACGTAACCGATAATCTCGAAGGCCTGTGGCGCATCCCTACTTGAATTTTTCTGGCAATTCAAAAGAAAGGATAGGCCCCTCATCATTGCGTACGCGGCCACATCATCCCGGCCGGGTTCCCGCTGTTTCAGGGCAATCTCTTACTTACTACCATGCAGTAATCGCGAGTCGCCCTTGTTGTCCGCAGCTTTCTTGGCCATTTAAAAGTGTCTCTTCTCCGCGTACATTTCGTTCCTGTTCGGTTTCTTTTTCAACCAATGAGCCATGTACGGCCGCTCGTCATCAAGGTCGGTCCCCGCATCCGACCGGAAACAGGGAATTTTTTTCTTGAGCGCAAAGGAGAACATGGCTGATTGTTCTACTCCTTAGTTGACCAGCGGAAGGCCCGAAGAACCTCAAGTTCACGACTTTCTTTTCCGTGGCTTTCAATGAGAAAAAATCTCAATGAAGCGAAGTAAACCGGCCGGAGTCAATGCCTTCTCGCTCTTAAGCATTGTCTCCATCAACTCAACAAGCACAAAAAATGCGAGACAAAGGGAAATGTTGTCCCAAGAGAAGGCCACTTCGATTTATTGTGCTTTTTCCTTCAGGATTCCTTCATACAGCAGGACGAGTTTCTCTTGATTTTTCACATCGACCTTCACGTCGCCACGCTTTACATCAACGGTCCGGCCGAAAACAGCATAGCTCTGCAACTTGTTAAAACCGGCCTCGATCTAACTTACGGACTTCAGCACCATATCAATTTTCTATTACGGTACGGATAACTATTTTTCCACAACTTGAAGAGATGTGAAACGAAGTGACGGCGGTGACGAGGTCGAGTTTTACTTCGTCCTTTCAGCACGACCCGTGAATGAATACGGGAAATCTCTCCACCTTTTCCCCCAGCCAGACGAAACTTATCGGCCTTCGTCTCTTCATCTCCAATATATCCACCAGGCGTTTCTGAAGGTTTTGTACGGGATTACCGGCTTCTGTACTTTTCATGTTTCATTATATTCTGTAGTACAACAGGGGCATCAGCTCCATCATGTCCACCTAATTAGCATCCCAATCCGTATATTAACCGGGCACTTCCTCCTCTTTTAATTCGATTATACGATCCATGTTTCTGTCGAAACTGCTCAGAACAGCCTGTGGAGGTGAATAAGTCTCGTCTCGTCCGTTATCCGAATCCGAACAGTTCAATGCAGCAGCCGCTGTATATTTCCGCGGATTGATTTGATTGAGTTCTGAAGTGTTCCGTCGACTTCCATGTACAGATAGGTTTCGTCTCACATTATTCGGCACTGGTGCCTGGTAAGCGTCCTCAGAGTCGTCTCCACTGTTGTTATATAAAACTTTCTCGAGTCACCATTCAGTATGTTTGCCCGCGTTTTCGGTTGCTTTCGATCCGGCAGGGGTGGAATTCGAAATGTTACGCTTGTTACCAGATTTCCTTTGCGTGTTCCGAAGAGGAGGCGTATGATCGTTAAGTTCCGTGCGTGGTGTCTTGTGAACTTGAGCTTGAAGATAGTTTTGTCTTTGCCCGATTTGCTTGGTATTTCACGGTTAATTGATTCAGCCTGTCCCAGTTGCGATTGGACAAGTCTCGAAGTCCAGCGACGACCGAATCCTAACTCCATACCGATGCGGTTTTTCCAAGAATTCCGTGCAGGAGGAAGACAATGCGTAAGATGAAGTACGAAAGGTGTGGTGTTATAATGGTTCGGTTCCGGTGATTAGGTGACGTTGGTGTCGTCGTCGGCGAGGATGGGTGACTTTCTGCGGATAACTGTTTTCCAATTACTCCATTTTCAATGTTCCGATACAGCCTCTGCACACGTGTCCGTTCAAACGCTTTTCAGTCTCTTCTCGCGTTCAAACAGATATGAACAGAAGGTGTATTTATTCCGTACGGTGTACAACACGCTAATGGCTGTCACTTCAAGACAACTCGTACTCCTACAAATTTTCACGGCGAGCCACGAACGAGAACATCATTCAAGTCATCAGATCGGAGCATTTGTTTCAATTCCGTGGCCGAATAGGTACCGTCTGTGTTCGATCGCATCGATGTTCGATTTCAACTCCCGGACGGTTTAACTGCATCATGGCCTGTAACTACAGAATCAATTAATTCTTGCAAGGGGCGGTCCCGGAACTTTGCCGAGGGGTACATAAAGTATGCGGCCGCCCATAGGCACCACCAACAACGGAAGCGAGTTAATGTTCGTCAGATTAATCGTCTCACTGGAGCTGGAAAAGATTGTTTCGAGACCACGTGGCGCATAAGCCCCGACGAGGACGATGTCGGAGATGAAAATCAGTCACGGACAAGGGCGCACTGCATGTCGCTTTTTGGCAGAACCGGACTTTTAGTGTAACAGACCGAAGAATTCCTTGGTACACTAAAAGTTCCGGTCTGGTGCCAACAACCTTTAGTTTGTTACACAGT
>JAVCKV010258919.1:0-11959 GCA_032274145.1 Herpochondria borealis
TACAGCGAGGTGGCCTACACGAGCCAGATATGGACCCCACGTGTCACGGTCCATCCGGCAAGGTTTGACTCATCACAAGAAAGGGATGTACATTAGCACGACTGGCCACTTTATTACACCTCCCCTCTCTTTAGGGTGAGACACAACCTGGCCGGCGCACACGCTACCCATGATGAGCATCCCGCGAAAAATGTCGCCCAAGTTGCGGCAGTCGGTAGAGTTGTGATCGTGTGTATTACTTAACTCGGAGCTTTTCTCCTCGCCAAACTGCCAACAAGCTGGTAGAGTTTTGAAGTCGTGCGCCATACTGAGTTGTACCCATCGCGTCTTAGGCATTCAAACAGCCCAGGGAGACAATCCGTCGGTTCGGTCGAGTCCGTTCGCCGCTGCCGCCTTCCCCGCCTTTTCTGTCCCCTTCCTTTTTTTCTCGCTGCTATACCGTCTCTAAAGTCATCGAAACGCGATTTTATTTGCCTGGCTCCCAAGCCGTGGTTGTGATGACCTCTCGTGTCGCCCGTGTCTCAATTTGTACATATCGCGACCTATATTTCAAGCCGTCTTCTCGCCTAATCAGTCGAGATCAAGAGAATACTGAAGACTGACAAAACTTATTGGCTCATTGTGAGATCTTCAACAAACCTTGACCGTTTGGGTCTTAGTGATAATCACCAGTCTTATTAGTCACGTTTGAAGTCATGGGAGACCACATCGGGCCATCCGCGTCCGGTCAGCCTAGTAGACAGTCTTCACGGCGTTGCTCGGCGAACGCAGCATCTCGCCGGGCTCGAGAGACGCATCACGGCTTCCCGTACATTCCGGTGGGAGGCTCCACGGGCTCAGGAGTCGAGATGATGTACCCGGGGGGGTTCTTGTGCCGCGACTATCGCCGCGGTAAGAGACTGTGGAGTCGTTGGCCCTCCTCCCCCTTGAGTACACCGCCCACCGCCCCTGCTTCGTTTGTCTACCAAATTAATGACGATTCATGTCTATGAGGAGCTTCCGTGCCCTCTGCAAGGGTATCTCGAAGTTCAGGACCCCGGCGAGGCCCAGTTGTTGAACGCTACCCATTTTGCGACCATCAGGGCTGATGATCCGACACAAGTGCCTGAGGCGGGATTCCGTTATGCGTCTGCTCAGCCGTATTGGACGGAGAGGTGGCAGCATATGGGCGGCTTCATGGCCTCAGGCCACCACTCCCTTATTGACTCAGTAGTCCCTTTTGACAGCCCTTATATCCGCTGTCGCGAAGAGGTGCCGTACGCACGGTCGTTGCTGATGAACTTATGGAAGGTCATGCAATGTAGTGAGTCTAGCCAGTAGATTCGCCTCCTGCTGTTCCATCATCGGTGGGTCTTCCCCGGTCGTCTCGAAATTCTTTGGTTCCTTAACCGCGAGTATTGGGGGCGGACCTCTGCACGGAACAGCGAGTCCGGTCCGCCTTCCCAAGCACCAAAAAGTTGAGTCGCGTTGTCTCCACAGGCTGCGGATTTTTTTGGCACCTGATGCAGTACCATCATACCCTCCATCGGGAGTCGAGCGGCTTTGATCCCCTTATGGGTTTCCTCGCTCTTCGGAGGGCTCAGGAGTACGGTTTGAATTTACAGTCTGATTTTTCGCCCTCAAATACGAGACTGGTGAGCCGCTTGACATCTTGGAGACCAGCGTCATCTATCAAGGCAAGTTAAACCAGTTAGAACCCGTCGTGCCCAACTTTCGTGTCACCCACAGGTCGACGAAGAAAGACTGTGAACAAACTCTGGTGCGTTTCCGCCGCCTGAATTCTGGACACGTGGATGGGACGCGTCAGGCGCAGCCATTTCTTGGAGTCACAGCCGTGATGAACGAAGAGGGCTACAGAGTCGAAACTGCGGCTCTTCAGTCTTTGCTGGTCGGCCTTGCGCGGACGTCGGCCGAGAAGTGGATCCCGTTGCGCTCGGCCTTTAATGCGGTTCAGGATGGTATGTCTCTCCATACCTCTGAAGTCCATCGGATGACCGTCTTGGATCCCGATGGAGGCATTTACCATAATCCTTGGCTGTCTCAAAAGGCGAATAACCTTCCTCGAAATCCGGTCGGAACCTCGGCTTTCGTCGAAGTGGAGGACGAACCGCCGAATCCTTCTCCGCCTCGCCAGTCTCCGCCTTCCGCGAGGTCGTGGCCTCATCCGACTTGGTGGCCCATGTCAAAGTCTTTGGAGTCGATAACGACTCTGTTTTTCAACCTTCGATGCGTTATTTTGGCGCAGTCTTGGCAGACTCTTTCTTTTCTTGGACAAATCTTTGAAGCCTGTCGCGAGCAAATGACCATCGTCGAATTGCTTCGTACACATCTTTCGTCTGCTGAACAGTCGGGTCGGCGTGCCGTTACGGCGATGCACGTGGCTCAGGTCCAGACAACGACTGCTCAGAAACAGGTGACTGCCTTGGGCGACTACCTACGTGCTGCTCAGGCGGACGCTGCTTCGTCTGCAAGTCAGCTGGCGTCCACACAATGTCGGGTTCAGGCTCTTGAGTCTCGCGTAGCCGGGCTGACCCAGGGGCAGTCGTCCTCTGAGGTTGTTCGTGATTCGTTCGACCAGGTGTCTGGCGAATTGGCGGCTGCTCAGGCATCTGCCGCATTGACTTCTCAGACTTTTGAGCGGACATTTCAAGCGCGGGACGAGTGCTTATCGCGTCTTTGTGAGGAACTGTGGGCTAAGGAGTCCGAGTTACTCACCCCCGGTCTGTGGACCCTGTGGCGCAGGAGGGTGAGATGTCGGCTCTTCAAACTCGCCCTGAGGAGACCTGTTCTGACTGGTATTGTGCGCATTCCCGTGGTAAAGTGTTGCAAGACGATCTGTATCAGGTTAAGGCGGCTTTGGCTGTGGCTAATCTGAACGCGTCCGGTGCGACTGTTGAGTCTTTTCGTAGCCATCTGCGCACGCTCAGTACGAGCCTTGCGCGTTCCAAGGACGCCCCCGAGCGTGCCGTCCTTGAGGTCACTGATGCCGAAGCCAATCGTCTTTCGTCTAAGTTGGCCTTGGGCCAGTTCCGCAGCGAAGATAGCGCGGTATTCAGGGGTACTACGGCGCGCTTTTCGCGAGACTTGCAAAGCATTGTCTATTGAGTCATGGATGCCGTCTAAGCGGCTGCTGACCATGCGAGCGCCAACTTGCCGGAGGGTGAAAATCCTCCCTCGTCTGTTGGTGATAAGCGTCTGCGTCGTGACTTGGGCTAGTTGTTAGTCCTGTTTTAGTCGTCTTTTATTGTAGTCTTCCTTTGGGTCGTATGATTTTAGTCATAAAATGATGTCTTGCATTTCTGTCTGGTTAGAATTACTTTCGGCGTGGACTAGGGTCAGTTAATCCCCCCATTCTTAGGCCGACTACCTCGTCGGCTTCGGGCAACAGTCTCTTTAGTCTGTGATGCGTGGAACTGCTCCCGCATGTTGTGCGGTATGTTTTTGGCTTTTTCCCATGTGTGATCGGAGGCTTTGTAGCCCCACCATCTGAATTTGTAGACTATGCCCATTGGAGTCTGGCGAGACGCCAAAAAATTATCCACGACGTATTCCTTCTCAGGTTATTTTTCTGGGCCTTTTCTGTCGTCTTTTAAGTCCCTGAAGCCGGTTCATGTTTGACTCGGAAGTCTTTCTTTTGGCTCATGACTCGATTCAAGTTTTTTCTTGTAAGACGGTGTCCCTTGGTGTGGCGGCGGGTCCGATGCATTGCCTTCTAAGTCTGTTGCCAGCCGGGCGGCATGAGGGGTATCAGCTTCAAGAGCCGGGCTTTCCGACGAGTCAAGATCGCTGCCTGTAATAGACGAATGCGAGAGATTCTGGAAAGACTGCGGCTTGGTTAGCGTATGGCGTATGGCGGTTGACTCTTGCTTTCGTAGGCGGGGTACTAGGCTATAAAGTCGTAGGGTCCAAATGAGGGGGAGCCTTCGTGAGGCGGTCGATCGATACCACGTCTTCGATGTTCCCTTTCACGATTTTACCCGTTTTGCCCATCACTTTCAAGAATTTGTAGGCTGCATGGTTCTTCTTACGAAATTTACCTTTTGGCTCGTTAGCCATCCTTTGGGTCATGGTTTGCCCAGGGGAGGTAGGAGCGTCTAGAAAGAATTTTTCACTTGGCGAAAGACTGATGATACTCCTTACCTTACGATACTGTTACTTCTTTTACTTGGCCTATTGGTGCTCCGTCCGTTGGATCGCCTTTGTCACGAGTGACTTGGTCCGTTCCATGAGACGGAGACGGGATTCTCTAGGCGTGAGGACTTCTACCTCTGGGAGAGGGTCTTTCTTTTTGAAAATTATGTTGGGCGGCTGACGTGTGAGCACCAGGCTGAATGGAACCTCATGAGTCGTCCGGTGAACCTGACTGTTGTAGGCGTAGGTAAGCGGCTGGATGAGTCTGTCCCAGTTGTTGGCGTTCTCTGCTATGAAGAAGCGCAGGCTGGTGACCAGGGTGTGGTTATACCTCTCGGTCTGACCGTTCCCCTGCGGTGGTAGGCTGTCGTATTCAAGTGTTTCACGCATAACAAAAACAGACGCCTTCGAAAAACTTAGCAACGAATTGCGGTTTATTATCGGTCAAAAGATTATTTGCCATCCTGTAGGGAATGACCCAGTGCTCCATTAAGGCATTTGCGACCGAGAATGCGCTAGTCGATGAGAGAGGGGTCACTTTTGCCACCTTGGAGAACTAGTCGGTTATTACCAATATGTCTGTTGAGCCGATTTTCGTCTTTTGAAAGGAACCAAGGAGATCCAAGGCTTTAAATTCCAGCGGTTTCTTAACCGGAAATTAATTCAGAGGCTTCCGGTTTCGGTACCTTGTGCCTCTTGCTTCCGCGAATTTCCGACAGTCCTACGCGGTCTGAAACACGTCGTTCGCAATCTTTGTCCAAAATTAACTGCATCTTAAGGAGTCGTATATCTTGGAGCCACGAGTCTTTCAGGCCAATAACGGATAATGGGCCACATAAAGGACTTTTGGCTGAAGAGACTTGGGGACGACTGTTTGGACTGCGTCGTCTAGTGGAGACTCGCGAACGAAGAGGCCATTATCTTGAAGTCTAAACACGCTCGACGTCTTTTGAGACTCGGAGATGCAGAGCTAACACTGACGGTCCTCCTGTTGCTCGTCGAGTAGTTCGTCCATTGCGATTGGTTCTACGTCCGATTTGTCTTTTGTAAGGGCGATGACATATCGGAGGGCGGGGTTGTGCTTCGATGCGTCTTCGAAGCCGAAATCCTGGCAAGTCGTCCATTTTTATGAACCTTCTTTCCCATCTGCAGAGTCCTTGGTAAGCTCTTGGGTGAGTGCTATGACAGGGATTTCGTCATTAATGTCTTTTTGGTCGAGACCGGCTGTACGAAGTCGGGACATCGCGTCCGCAGCTTTGTGCTGCGCGCCTGGTCGGTGGTTGGCTTCGAAGTCGAACTCTTGGAGGCTTAAGCGTCAGCGTTGTAGTCGACTAGAGGCATCGGAGAGGCTCATTACCCACCGGAGGGAGTCATGGTCGGTTCGAATGATGAACCGACTACCTTCCAAGTATGGTCGTAAGGTTAATACTGCTTAGACGATTTCTAAACACTCGTTCTCAGTCGTTTTGTAGTTTTGTTTAGCTTTTGATAAGGACCGAGACCAGTATCCTATCGGCTTTGGAGTCTTTTCGCCTTGTTGCTCCTGGAGGAGTACGCAGCCCACTTCGACATCGCAGGCATCCGTTTCGGTTGTGTAGGGCTTTCCAAGTTTGGGCCGAGTTAGTATAGGTGGCATAAACATTCTCTACTTGAAGTCTTCGAAAGCCTGCATCTCATCGTATGTTAAGTCTCCCCACTTTTGTGATTTACCTTTCTACAGCTTGTGATTCAGAGGCTTTTCGAGTCGGGAGAAGTTGGGGACGAATATTCTAAAGACGTTTGACAAGCCCAAGCTGACTGCAGTTCTATCAAATTACGAAGTGGTAGGGCCTTTTCCACAGCTTATGCAGCCCCGGCTACAACTTCAAGTTTCCCGGGACTGACCATGTGGCCTAAATAGTCGACTGACTATTTGAAGAAGTGGCATTTTTGTAACTTCAGAGTCATGCCTGCCTTGTGCATCAGATGTGGTACCGCGTCCAAAATGTCAAATTGTTCTTCCGTTGTGACTGAATAGACTATGACGTCGTCAAAGTATAAGAGAGCGTATTTACATTTAACGGAGGCGGTAATCACGTCCGCTGCGCGCTGTAACGTGCCAGGGGCGTTCTTGAGACCAAAGGGCATTCGCGTAAAGCGGAAGAGACCACTGTAGGAAGTGAATGCAGTCTTGTCTTTGTCTCTTTCAGCCCTTGGGATCTGCCAGAAGCCTTAATTGCATTTCAGCTTCGAAAAGACGGTCGCCTCTCCTACAGAGTCTATACATTCGTCCATACGGGGGATGGAGTATGAGTCTATTACCTTCATGGCGTTCAGTCTCCTTTAATCGACGCAAAGAGTTAGGGTACCATCAGGCTTTGGTGCAAAGACTATTGGAGACGCCCAGTCCGTGTTGGCCTGTTAGATTACACCTTTGTCTAACAAAGCCTTGATTTCTTTGAGTTACAACTCGCGTGGAGTTGGACCCGCGCGATATGGGACCTGATGGAAGGGCGCGAATTGGGCAGCAATTCAATGTGATGCTCCGTCGCTTTGGCCTGTCCTAAATGGCCGCTAAAAATCGTCTCATAAGGATCCAATATACGTTCAATCCTGTCCCGAAAGTCTTCAAACTTGGTGCCCAATCGAAATTTTTTCGCACCAGTCTTTATCATTCGATTCCTTGCGTTTAGCCTGGTCAGCACGATTGCCGGTATTAGCTCGGACTACACTTCATCTTTGTGTAGTCTCATAAACTCCCCTCCCCTCCTTATCGGGAAGACCGACCTCGATCTTCACGAAAATTATGGATGGGGTATCTTCGGGGACTTCTGGAGTTTGAGAAAAGTCTGGAATAGTCAACAGCATGTGGGGCACATCTTGGGACTGTGCAACGTGCATGTGTTTTGGCACCTGAACGGCCTTGCCCGTTAGGTTATCTATAAGACGAAGAATGGGCGTTTTGGATTAATACCCATTATGCCGTGGGTTGTGAGAGCCAAACTCTTGGAAAAGGGCTTTTCGAACGGTGTGATGACTACTAAGCCGGGGACTTGGAAAGTGACCGTCAAGGGGGTTTTCGGTCATAGTTCATGCTGTTTTGGCTTGTGCGACTCATATAATCTTGCCCACCTCCCCGTGGTGGTCCGCAACTTCGTTGGCGGTCGAGGTTAACTTGGAGGTCAAGAATCGGGATTCAGCAGCATCGCATTAGTCTTCAGAGTCCATCATGAAGTCTGGCTGGTCGATGGCCAAAATTGGCACCGGTTAAGAACCTCGGGGGATAGTTCGCCGCTCTATGGAAAAACTTTCCACGACAAGTTTGTCGGTGAATGATGTTCCTACCAGTACACGTGTGACAAAATTGCGAACGACGCCGAAGCGTATCTTGATTCGTGAGTCGCCCATCCTCAAGAAAAGGCGGACGACGCTAAGAATTTCTAAGGAAGACTTGTTAGCCGATTTAACGACGTTTCCAGTATACGGCTCCACAGTCTTCTGCCATTCGCGTGGCAGGAACCTGGCGCAAACCAGATTGATTGTTTCCACGGTGCCGACTAACGATGCCGTGACTAGTATCAGCTCGGGTTTCAAGCCGAGGCTGGATGCGACGTTTTTGTTGCTCATCGTAAAGGGGCATTGGTTTTCGTCCGAATCAAGAGGCACTTCGACCGAGTAGTCGTGATACTATTTTGCCTTATTAGTCGAAGGGAGATTTGAATATTTAGCATTTGTTGCGGCCGCCGCCTCGCCCGGTGAGTTGAGGTCGATAACAGCGACTTCTGAGACTTCGGGAGGTGCTGGTGTAGAGACGGGCACCTCGGAGTTGAGACTCAGGTCGGGAGGATGCGGAGTAGGTGGAGTCCCACCAAGATCCGCTTCTAGTTTCCAGCCTGGGTGTAAGTCCCGTGATTCTGAGTAGCCGTGGGGCCTCCTTTTTTCCAACTCTTCGGTCTGCTATAGCCTTGGCCTCGTTTGTTGTTGTACCGCGGGCCCATCTCACGACGGCGTTTTGCAATGCGTTGATAATTGGCCTCCCGGACTTTCGAAAAGTATTCGGTGTTGTCGGCTATTAAGTACTTGCATTTATGAGTCGCGTGATCATTGCCTAGACAGACTCGGCAGGTGTGGTACTGTCCCGGTTGACCCGGAGGGCCATTTGCCACATAGGCTGCTAAGACTTCTTTGAACGACTCGACGGCTGTTATAGACGGCTGTTGCTGCGACAACGCGACTTGAAACGTGCGATGTGCTGAGTGCTTCGTGTCATTTGTGTCTTCTTTCTATCTGCCTTTTCAGTCTTTATTCCGCCCTCGCTTGTTCTGAGTCGATGCGCCGTGGTCTTGAACGGGTGACTTGTGCCTCTTCTAGTCTTCAGTAGTCGTTGTTCCGGTAGAATTCGGCTGCATACATTAGAAGTTTTCGGCGTAGCGGGCGAGTTTGTCCAAAGATTTGCTAGGAAAGCGGTACAAGTGACTACTGAAATAGCCTCTGATAGACAGATCCAGGCCGTTCAAAAAGACTTCTTTGGGAGTCTCTTCTGGGAATACGTCGCCGGTACGCTCCGCCTTATCAAACAGTTTCTGCGCGTATGTTACGACGTTTATCTCGTTCGGCTTCTTGTAGTCAGTCACTGTCGCGTGCGCCTTCGAGAGGATCTCATCGGTCGGATACTTCGATAGCAGGAGTTGTTTAATCCCTGCAGAAGTCGACACCATGTGTCTTTTTCTGTCCTTTCGGACTTCCCTTCGGCTTCGACCCCTTGAATTCAAAACCATGCACACTGCGCGCTTCTGGGCTCCATTAAGGTAGTACTGGAAAAGCTGTATCGCCGTAGCTTACGTAATGGAATTTTTGTCGCAAGCCTCTTTGAAAGTCGTTAAAATCTTTATCACGGCCACAGGATCGGACCCGTCAATGGTCAAGCCTTACATGTTGATGTCCGCCCGTTTGCGGTATTTCGGGACTCTGGAAGACTCCTTGCCTCCACAGTCGGTCGAACGATCTCGTAGGCGGTAGGTGCGATAATCCACCGCCGACTTGAAGAGATTATTCACCGGTTTGAGAGGCGTGAAGTGATCCTCCTTCTCCATCTCGGTAGCCTTCTTGTTCGCCTTCTTTAGTCGTTTCTTCTCCTTGCGCGCCTTTCTCTCCGCTTTCGTCTCCTTAGTCTTTGTGGCGACTGACGTGGCTTCCGATTTTCTGTCACGATGGGAAGACTTGCTAGACGATGACGATGACTCAGAAAACTGAGAGGAACTTTTTGAATTCTGGTTGCTTGAGAAATTGGTGGACAATGAAGACGAGGTTGAAGTAGAGTATGAAGAGGATTTATGCTTCTTCTTCTTTTTCGACTTCTTAGACTTCCTCCTGGAGGAACCCTCCTAGGAGCTGTCGTCCGGTGGGCTGCTCGGGCCGCTGCGGCGAGGATGGTCTGAGTAAGGCGGGTTGGGCGACATGCCTGAAAGCCACTGATGGACATTTCTATATGCCTGAGTCTCTGGTCTGTGGAGTCGATTCCTTGTGTAGGATGTCCTTGACTATTTGATGCATTGTATCGTGTATGAACTCCTCCATTCGGTCCTGAAAACGACTGTCGAAACCGTATGTAGCCTCGGACCGACTAAGAATACTGATGATGAGGTTCATCAAAATATCTGGCACGTCTTTGTAGTCGTTGAAGGTTGCTGTGAATAGACTGTAGAGTTCTTCGCGGAAGGTGGGGTTGTTGAGTTACTCGCGTATTTGGCGATTAGCATCCTCGACGATTACCGGCACACCTTTTTGCATCATTTCAACAACGTTGTCGTGCGCCTTCTGTTCGAAGGAGCCTTGCGACTGAGAGGACAAAACGTTCCTATGAGTAGCCTGTGAAGACGAGATCCCGGTATCCGCCCCCTCATGCCTATTGGGGTTGCGCGTAGGTATCTGGCCGATGGCTGATAAGACGTCCGCAAGATTTTCCATATCGCGGGGGTGAGGGAACGGAGCTCAGTAGCCAATTTTCGTACGACTTCGACTTGAGAGGCTGTGAATCCTTGCATCGTCGGAGGGGTGTATTTTTCATGTCTACCTCGTCCGTTTGCGTAGATGACTGGATAGGCTGCGTTCGAAGTTGGAAACTCGTCTGAGAAGTACTGTTTGCTTGAGACGACGTCTTTTGAGGCTGCGTTCTCGAGAATACCGAGAACTCGTTGGTAGCCGATGGGGGCAGGGACGTCTCTTGAGTCTGCCTGTGTAGCCGTGGTACGGCACTCTGCGGGAGAGCCTGTGTGGCTCTACCGACTTCAGTAGACTCGTGGGTAGCGGCGGCCAATATGGCCGCTGCTTGGTGACCCGCCGAACTCCCCGCTCCCCGGGTCGGCTGCTGTGCCGCCCGTGTGAGGTTCTCGGGGTTCGTGAGCGGTGTCACCAGGGGCTGGCCCGTCGACCGCGTTGGGCGGGGTGGGCCAGGAGTGCTGGGAGCTTTACTGGAAGACATGTCTTAGTTCAGAGGTTGGCTGATCAGTCCTGTTTCGGCTTGAGGGTCTTTTGAGTCGTTTTGCAGCAGTCAATAGGAGAAAGTGGGTTACGCTCTTCTAGGTCGGGAGACCAAATGTGGTAAAGTGGGTCATGGAGTCGTATGATATGTCGAAGAGGACGCCTGTCGTAGTCTCTGTAGCTCTCTCGGCGTAAATCTAGGTACTGTTGTTGGAGACTTTGCACTCTACATCCGGGAAGATCGGATGCCCCTCGACCCATAAGGATCGAGGAGCGGTCCTCGGTTTATATGACTCTCCACATTCAACACATCCAGGACTGTAATCATCTACTACTGTAAAGAAATCCAGAAATAGAGGGGGTGAACTAAAAAGGGGAGCTAGACGGGCTTACAGTGTACTATAGTAGTCCAGATACAGAGGGGATAGCTTTCCCCAGCAACTTTGCGTCCCAAGGGGAATAAAGCCGGGTACAGCGAGGTTTCGTACACAAGCCAGATATGGACCCCACGTGTCACGGTCCATCCGGCAAGGTTTGACTCATCAGACTACATGGACGTACAGTAGCCCGATCGGCCACTGTATTACACAGGGTAGCTGAGGTACCGACACTGTCCTTCTTCTCCTTGCGGGTTGCATCATCCTGCCGGGCGTATGCGGTAATCAAAACTCGAACCAGCTGGGTGCTCGTAAGTGAGGGGAGGTTTTACAGGATGTGGTACCGGGATACCGCAGACACATACTGCGCTAATCATGTGCCACCGACCCGCCCCTCTAAAGAGAGGAATCCGATGTACGCAAGCACATCCCCTCATCAGCCGGCAGTGGGTCTCGGCCTTCCGCGTCGCAGAAGCGCAACCATTTCTGAACCTGCGAGCTCCGAGTGGTCCAAGTCGAGTCTGCCCAGCCATAGTCCGCGAGTTTTTTCGCTGCGGCTTCAGCCCCGCCTGTCTCAGTGTTTCAACCGCCTTTCCGAGGACGGTCATTATCATGCCCGACTTCCACTGGTCGATAACCCTATCTCTGCCACCACGAAGCCCCAACGCGGTTTGAGATGCTTCCTAGATGGTAGAAGGGCGTCCTAGTCGGGTGGATATGGGTCGAGAGCGATGATCCGAGACGTCAAGCCGCGCAAACGCTCGTACCATGCTTGGCTGGGCCAGTTCGGCTCTATAAGGACCCCTTGCGCGCCCTCTGCGTGAGTACTTCGAACCACTAGCGAGAGCATGTCGAACGTCGGGGCCCATAGGCGAGCCTTGCCGTCCGCCTAGTTCGTCTCCATCTCCGCTGAAAGGTTTTTCCCCCTGGCTTCCGGGTGCTCGTTTAGCGGGCGGTGCGCAAACGCTGTGTGGTCCAATTTGAACTAGGCC
>JAVCKV010259030.1:0-15217 GCA_032274145.1 Herpochondria borealis
AGAGTTACCCGCATTATCAGGTAGGAAGCACGAAGTAAGTTTTGCCGTTACCCACAAGCTACCTAAGTTAGTTGGCAAAGCGCTGTGTCCATACAGTACCTGTACCTACTATACGGAATACGAAACAGTACACAGTAAAATGCTGAACAGTACACAGTAAAAAGGCTTAACAGTATACAGTACAACTAGTTTAGCTCGAATAGCTCGCACAGCGCTATGGAGTTGTTCGCCAGCCATCGAGTTATAGTAGCGGAGTACGCAACGCCACAACGCCACAACGCCACAAGGCCAGCGTCGCTAGCGTATCCGAACACTAGCAAAATAATTTATTTAGAGAGGGATTGAATGAATCCCTCTCTGTACTGTAGCTCTGTATGACGAGAAGCCAAGTGTCCTTGGAGATTATCATAAACGCTTCCACGGGTGTGATTTACAAGCCATCGATTATAATTGGGCTTCTGTTCAAATGCACAGATAACAGATACTCGGAGTATCAATTAAAGCAGGCGCAGCCATGTTTAAACTGAGTTTAAAGAGTAGGCTCTCTTTCGATACTAATATCGGGTGTAAAGAGGAAGAAGCGCGACGACAGATGGTGGCGTCTTGTGTTCCCTGCCTGGGTGACAAATTTCTGAGCTCAATGAGAAACAAGAACTCCCGGCCATGTCGCGTGTTCGAAAGCCAATGTAGAAACGTTCTTTCTTCTGGATTGACAACAGCCGTGATTGAATTTGGTTGGTGCATCTACTGTGTGCGTTGTGGATATCATTTTTCTTGTCCCAACGTGATTCAAAAATGATAAAACTGTTATGATAGCTGGTCAACGGTAGCCCAGCCACGCTCTTGTAAATGCACTGCATTTGACTCAAGGTGCATTTATTAGGTGTAAGCTAAGCACAGGTGTTGATGAACTCTTTTCCTCTGCATGTTGCTGAAGAGTATCTAGGTGGGCCGACTCCTACAGTATAGAGACAGCCCACTGCCTTGCATTCGGCAGATCATGAGGATCAGCATATCGTGATAGTAGTTACGAACCCCAGTACGTACGTATGATGGCCACGCCATCTTTCGGTCGTACTTCTGCAGTCAGTCGTGTGTGCCTGTGGATCGTGCCCTGGTTGGTGTCTTGCGGCTGTTGCTGGCAAAGAGGCGCGCTGCTGGCAAGTCTCCGTTATGGGGAATCAAAACGGTACGGGCAAACTGTGTATCACAGTTGCGTCATCTTGTCCCAAGAACTCCCAATTTAGCATTTATGGCTTCATTTATTGCTCGCTTACAGCTATTATATGTACGAAGTATGCTTACAGCTAGTACGATAGAATACAACAAGGTTACGCGACACACGAAAAATCATGTGTAGTGCTACTATAGTTGCTTCGCCATTCTCTAAGCAAGGCAACCAAGGCGGATCGTGATCGTGATTGCAAGCCAACATTTATATTAGATATTGCAAGATTTAGAGAGGAGGAGATTGTAGATCATCTGTGAGCAAGCCAACTCGTTCAAGACCAACGTCTATCGTGATTTTTTTCAGCGAAGCTCTCTAGCGAGTCGAATTATGTCGCGACTGGTGAGCATGCTAGTTAGTGCATCTATCTCTAGAGCGCGGTAGACTACAGGTAGTTTAGCTTTGCTTGTTGTCGTGGCACTGTTGATGGGTGCAACTGACTGATTAAATGTACCATGTCACTGTCGCTTCTTCCATGCACGACTGGCACCTAGATGGCAATACTGACGTACGAAACACCAATGACACTGGCGAGTAGTGTAAGAGTCGCACAGAGAGATCAACTAGCCGCGACCTCTATTGGGGTCACAGCTAGAGCAGGGCACTAATGCTACAGTACGAAGCTGTGAATGAACAAACCCAGTGACGACTCGTTCGTTCTGTGGGCGACTGACTGATTTGATGTTTGAAAAAGAATAAACGGCCTCTATAGTACACATCATCATCATCACAACTTTTTCATTCAGCAAATGCTCGTCTCTACGCAAACGAGAGGGCGTAACAGGAGCCTCTGCTGAATGACGCACACAAGGAACAGTGGAAACGCACATACCACCGACAAGAACAAATATTTGCTCATTTCAAAACTCTAAGACACCAAAAACACGAGCATGATCAACCCTGGACCATGCGCAAGCTGATACAGACTCGCTTCACAAACATTTTTGTTTAGAAGCATCAAACGAACCAGTCCCCTGTAGCGTCAAGTGTCAAAAGGGAGGATGTTGCTGCTGTTGTTGGTCTCGGTATACTCCCCTAGTCGCTGGTTGAAGTGCTGCAAGCATCATTTCGTGTTGTTGCTGTTGTAGATCCGATTGTTGTGCTGTTTGTAGTGAAGGACCGGCGCGTTGTGCTTGTTGATTTCCCAACAAAAGCTGATGCTGTCGTACTTGAAGCTGCTGTATCAGTTGTTGCTGATGGAGCATTTGAGCTTCGAGCATTGCTGGGTTGTTACTCGGTTGTCCTCCTCCTAATGCAGCAGAGAGAGCATCAGCGCCAGCATTGTTTCCTCCTCCCAAGGATGCTGCAAGATTATGATGATGATGCATGGGCATGGACGCTGCACCACCACCACCCATGGACTGTCCTCCTCCTTGAGGTCCTCCTCCTCCTGCTCCTGCTCCTGTAGCAGCATTTCGTCCTGCCAATGCATTTGCCAGCATCAACTGTTGTTTCAAGTCTTGAATCTGATCGCGTAGTTCTGAATTCTCTTGCGCCAACGTTCGATTCTCAGCCGAAAGGATATCTACAGTTGCTTGCAGTTTCGAAAGAAGTTGCTTTCGACGTTCTCGACTTTCTTTGGCGGATCGCCGATTTGCCATCACGCGGCGCATCTTTTTTTCCTCGTTGGTTTCTGTAGATTTTGATTCTCCTCCGTCGTTATCATCGTCTTCTTCACCGACAGCACCCAGCATTGCTCCAGGTTCTCCTGGATTGTTAGTCGATGCAAACGCATCAGCCATGGAACCTTCAAAACCACCTAAAGAGGCACAGTCGTCGTTGTCATCAATAGACTTGTTCATCATGTGCATGTCGTAGATACTGTGATTTTTCTCGTTGATTCGTACGGTTATTTTTGGCCGGATACAAAAACTGTCTTTGCACGTCGGATGAGTAAGAATAGTATGAGTGTGAATGCCGAATGGGCACCTGAGACTTGGTCGCAGCCCCGTCCCCATCGACAGACGCAGCTTTTGGACAAATACCGTGTTGTTGCTACAAAACGAGCAGGGGCAATTAGACAAACCCATTTACATAAATGTTAGTCCCGTTCGCGTTCCCTGGATGCCGTCTAGACAAAATAGGTTCATCCTGTATCACGTTTATAGAGAAATAACCAATTCGTGGAACAATACTTATGGTATCAAACAGAGTAGCGACTCTCTACCGTCTGATTTTATCATGTCATCGTGGTCCAACGCAAACGAGTTATTGTATATGCTTCGTTGGCAAACCGGGTGCCGGAGTTAAATCGTTTGTCCACCAATAGCCTAAACAGAGTAACAATGACATTTATCAGTAATACAGCTGTGCGGCTTTCACGGGTACAGCCGAAGCGTCTTGGTGCGTCTACATAAGACACAGTGAAGGGGCACAAGAAACCATCTTCAATGGGCCTAGACATCACACTTTGGCACCAATTCGTCCAACATTCCGACTTCTCTAGCTAGCGGGAGCATAAATGCTGTCAAACTCTTAACTAACCTGGCAGCATAAATGCCTCTGGATTTGGAACTTAAGATACTGTAGCACTAATGACCTCACGAAACCTCAACACCCCAATGACCCGAGAGGGGCGCAACAAGAAGCACAGGCAGCATTAGCGCACGGGCCTGTTGTACAATCCGATTGCATCTCATGTGTATCGGTTTTCGCATTCCTTTGCAGTAGCGACCACGGATGAGCAGCTTCAATCACCACTACTATGCTGACCCTCTCTAGCTAGACTGCATCTGCTTGAGAAGCTAATATTTATCTGCTCGCTTGAAAAAGGACATCATAAACATGATGCGCAAGTGCACAATGGACCTAGACTGCGTCTGCGTGAGAGGCAAATATTTATCAGGTTGCTTGAAACTATTATAACATGATGTAGAATAAATGTGGGAAGTCATAGAGAGTCGTACCTACTCGAGTTTTATTCCTACAGTAGGAAACGTTTATATGCCGACGAGGCTAGAGAGAGTCCTTAGTCACCACGAATTCCAGATGCTCTTGATTGATTCAACAAGCAGCCCGAATATTCAAAAAGTGCGAAGAAGATGCTCCTGATTCATTCAACAAAATGCTCGAATGTTGATTCTTGACACGCAGTGAAATAAGTTTGGCTGGGTAACTAAATTCGAGGATGTTCTTCGTATGTGAATACTAAAACTAGAGAACAATGCACCTGGGATGGAGTCTCTCTCGCATCATCATAATATTTACAGAAAGTAGACTGACATTTAGGGTTAGAAGTGATCACCCGTAGAGTGTGAACGAACTTCTACAGAGCCCCCCGAAAATGTCAAGATATTCTCATGCACTCACTAGTCGATAGAAAAGATAGAAAAACGAACGCGATATGTGTCACTATGACAATCTAACCCGAGAATGGACCGACAAAATGGACCGCGGCCAACATCACATTGGTCCATCTACAACCGCCTGGGTGCTCCCAATCGTGGGTCTGGGAGGATTCTTTCGGCTCTGACGGCAAGCAGAAGGAGAGACGAGCTGCCTTCCTTAGACACTTGTTCAGATAGTAAACTTGATTCATTCTCTTCAGAGAGGATGCCTTCATTCCAGAGTGTGCGACTGTCTCTAGAATAAGATTCTGGCTGCCAAACCGTGGACGCGCCGCCGAGGATGAAAGCAGGTGTTCCACCACACATCGTCTCGTCCAGGAAGACACGTTGAGCCATGATATATCTATTCATTCGAGGTAGGACAGAGCGAGGACAATCAACCATCTGCTTCAGCTAAGTAGGGCAGCAAGCAATCAGTTCGTCCTCTAGCAGAGTCTTGCTTCAACATATGTTGCTAATCTTGTCCAGCACATAACGCTGTCTCTAGACCATGTCTCACAGAACCTCTACTATCGGCGATGCCTAGTTAGCAAGACGCTGACCTCACATTTATAGCAACTTCTTGTTCTGATGTGCTGGACAAGTACTTGGAAAAGGCAAACTGCCTTGGAGCTATCTACTGTAAGAGGCAGGAGCGCCAGAAAGCAATTTGCAAATTCTAACTTTCTCCAAAGAGGACCATTTTAATATAACTTATTCGATTCCTAAGAGTAGGATACAGGATGCGTGACCACCTCCTGGTGCAGCTTTCGTGGGCGGCAAAGGGTCAGTTTCTTGGCCCTGCGTTGTAAAGACACAACAGATAATAGTGAAAAGCTTGAACGCGGGCAGTTCTAATCGTCCTGATAACACGTGTCTTGTCGCGGAATCTATCTCCTCGTTCTGTGATTCATTCGTAGTCTCCTGACCTTCCATTCGATCAGAAGAGCTCCTGTTTGATGTGTTGAGCAAGAGGTTGGTGACAACCACCACGGACTTGTCTAAAAAGTAGCCTCGAAGAATACATCGACTCTCTCTCTCTCTTAGAAGACGCCTCGAAGCAAGTCCTCGTTTTGGTGTTTTTCGATTGATCCCTACTGGTTGGAACTGAGCAGGAGCAGGAGCAGGGGATACAACAAACCATCCCGAGTCGCCCGCTAGACCCGTCTAATAACTGAATCCTCTCTGAACAATGCGACAACTCTCTCCAATGGCACTTTCAGAAGCCTCGAAGAATATATATCGACTCTCTCGCAGAAGATACCTCCAAGCAAGTCCTCGTTTTGTTGTTCTTCGATTCCTCCTACTGGTTGGAACTGAGGAGGAGGAGCAATAACCAACCATTCACCCGAGTCTGTGCGGGAAGCAGCCAGTTTGAAGAATCGCCCCACTAGATCTAGACTCGTCTAACTCAAGCCTCTCTGAACAACAATGCAACTCTCTCTCTCCAAGGACACCACTCTCAGAAGCAGATCATGCTGTTCTTTGTTGTGCTCCAAGGAGTGGTTCCTCGAGGCTCCCCGTGGGATTCATTCTGGTGCTACCATGGAAGTCCAGCCGCCTGGCAGCGCAGTGGCATTGTCTCGCTCCAGCATAGCACCACGCGGCGGTCTTGTTCAAACGGGATCAACCATGGACATATATGCCCCCCTTTATAGCTTGAATGACTAAACCGGCCGACCGGCCCAGAAGTCCGGGAGCAAAGGCTTAGTCTAGAGTCTGTGGCATAACAAAGGCAAGAGTTAGTGCTTGCTTCGAGAGACTTCCTATCTGCAGAGTATTCTTCGGAGGCTCGTTGCTTCATTCGTGACCAACCAGGAGAGTGCTTCGTTCGCGAGGAGGAGTCACGCCTTGCGGCATCACCTTACTTGCTTCTTCGTTTCGTGTCAGTCTAGCAATCACGGATCTGCAACTCTGGACTCGTCGTCCTTCTTGTTCCCAGGAGAATTCCTCCAGCAGGGTGGGGCAGTAGTAGCGTTAGCAGCAAGAAGGTCCATTCGCGAGCGGCGCTGCCTTTACTACGAGGGAGGACAGAGGAGACACGATTTGCTGCACATCACTTGTTTCGTGTCGCCTATCCAACAGTCTTCACGAATCTGTAACACCGGGCCGCTGGCGGCAGGAGCAGCCGGTGTCAAACCCGAGACGGAAATAGTACTCGGACATTGGTGGCTGGCTGGTCAGCGACCAACGTCAGTGTGAGCAACCTCTGGCTGGGCTGCTGGCGAAACACTGCTGTGCAGCGGGCAAGAGATGCATACAGTACAAATCCCCGCCAGTTAATCCAACGGTTCAAGGGATGAACCAGGTCATCACTTCATCAAATCGCCCTGGACCTGGAGATATTCTAACCACTTTAAAACGAGTGCTTCTACGGAGCTTTGGTATTATTTGTCAGTAGAATTTGGTTTTTGGCGTATCCAACCAAGCGCCAGCGAAACCCCAGCGAAACCTCAAGCAGCTGGCTATATGTTCGTTTTACTGCTATGGGTGTGGTCGCCTAATATTTTCAGCACTAAACCCAACAGACAAAGACCATGGCAAGAACGCTAGCTAAACAGATAAGCCTCCACAACCTACCCGTTGCCATTGGGCAAACACCGATATACCAGGTAAGGTTCTGCCTATCAGTCTTTGGGGGCATAGTACAACTGTGAACAAGAGGCAGGTGCAATGACCACTCGCTCAGAGGTGGGCTCGAGACCTCGCTGTCCATGACTTTGGTGGCATCTAGAAGCCTCTAGATGCATGGACCGAGAGGACGCCGTCGAAAACAGCGATGACCTTTATAGTCCATTTGGAACGGAGGACGCCGTCGAAAACAACGATGACTTTAGTCATTTGCGAAGCTAGTTTTTGCTCGGACCAGGAGCTAGTTACGTTCTGTTGTAGTTACCTCCTTCTTGCTTGGATAGGCAGGGCGACACTACTCTTTCCTTGAATTGTGCTTCAGCTTCAGTAGTGCAACGTCTTGTCAGCCAGCTGGCAGAGTCTTCTCTAAGTTGTAGGATGCTGGTATAATGAATGTGTGAAAGCTATATTATATGCAGGAACAATTCACTATGAACTAACTAGATGGGCAACATCGTCTGGTGTTGCTGTCGAAGAGGGCGGTCTTGCATCATGGGCTGGTTTGTCAGCATCTGCGAGTCAAGCATGCTGGTACCACAAGAAGAACGCTCTCTGCCCCCTCCTCGAAGGGGGGAGTTGTAACCAAGGGACACGTCGTTGCCCATGTAGGTAAGGTCATGATGATAACCCCCTTGTGTCGTCGAAGAGTTGTTCATGGTAGCAGTAGACTGCTGTGGTGCGCCACCAGCAGGAGCGCCACTTCGACCACCAATTAGAGAATTGGCGATCATCAGCTGGTGCTTCAGTTCTTGCATCTCACTGCGCAGCTGTGAGTTGGCCTTCCTCATGGATCGGTTCTCTGCAGACAAGACATCCACAGTGACTTGTAGTTTAGAGAGGAGATGCTTACGACGGGCTCGACTCTCTTTGGCCGATCGTCGGTTGGCCATCACTCGGCGTTGTTTCTTCTCTTCCACAGTTTCAGTTACCTGAGGGGCATCTGTGCTTGGAATGGTGCCTCCTAACATTCCACCAATAGGCGTAGTACTGCTGTTAGATATCTCCTTGATGCTCAAAGGGCTCGTTGTTGTAAAGGGGTCGGGGATGGATCCCTCAAAACCCAAGCTAGCGCAGTCGTCGTCTCTCGTCATGTCAATGAGGGTATGCATCTTTTGTTTGAGAATGATCCAAATCTCGAATATATTCGAAGTATGAGCCGTAACAGGTGATGTTTGATGTTTCTCATTCTCGAATGAGGATCTACGCCCTATTGGATTTCAACATGCGTAAAACGCTACCAAGAAATTTGGGTAGGATGGCACTCTATGGATAATACTGCATAAATTGTACGTCTCAATCCCGTTCGAATTGGTTTCCGTGGGGCTTGTCACGCCGTACTCACTTGTTCACAAGGATGATATCAAACAGCGTGGTGACTCTCTACCGTCTGAAATTTGGTCATTTCCTATAGTCCGAGAGAATGTGGAAATTGCTGTCTTGAGACCAAACCGACCGTTGGCTTTTGTCATACCTCAAATCGTTTCTCCACAATGTAGCGGATCTGTCCTCTACTCGTGCACTTTGATGAAGCACTTGATAAATACCTTCATAATTAGCACCCATACAACTACTGAGCGATCTCTTGACTCTCCAGTAAGTACATGTACTACTACAATGCTGTAATGGATCTATGTATCGGTGATGGGTGATGGGCGAAGAAAGACTTGGATAGGCCGAGGACGGGGTTATGCTTGGCACTCGTGACTGGTGCCGGACTTCTAGAAATTCCGCTTCGCCTTCGGCCCATTATCATCACTTGTTACTGAAGAATCGTCGCATCATGAATTTCAACGCGGATCTTTATATGCACTGGAGTACATGTAATAGTAGCCAAGTGTGATCGAAGTCGAGATATGAATACACCATGTACACGTACGAGCGTGTAATCTAGCTTGCGATGTTTCGATTTGACTAGTTAGCGATGCTAGTGGAACTCCAAAAGTGTTTCACTCCACGGTAACAGTTTGGCTTTGATAGGTTTGAGTGCTTGTTGAGCTCAGAGTACGATTAAAGAGTGCATACAGCATCAAATCGAGATCAAGACACATTGGAGCATTGAAGTGTGAACCGTCATTGGTTTTATTCTCTGCTTGAGCCAGCTGCGAGGGAGAACATCGTGACTACTTGGGAATTCGAGAATACAAACCTACTTGTTCGGCGTCGCTTACTGGGAATCAATCACACAGCAGACGCATTGCTGACAATCATGCATTAGCATTAGCTTTGTAGGTTCGAGTTGGCGCGACAAGGAAATTGTGATGGAGAAACCATGCAACCAATGCACATGAATATAAATGTTGCCTACCTGGGCTTCTTCTGTGATTCACATTTATGTGAGGCGATGAACTTCAAAATATCGGGGTTTCTGATACGACAGCGTAGTCCGTGCCTCCGAAGACCGATCAGAACTTCTCAAATGGTCTTTCGTTTGTGGCATACCCATAATTATTGGCAGCAATACCTATAATGATAAAAATGGCATTTAAGTGACACTGGGCTCGACAAAGAATTCAATGACACTTTTGGCGACAGCGGGGAGGTAACCTTACCCCTTTCACTGGACAAGTCAAGACCGTGCCTCTTGTGACGTCCTAAGATATCTTGAGCAGGGGTATCGGGACTGCTGAAGTATTCACGTTAGTTCTAGATTTATAGCTGGGTGGAATGGACTGCTCAACAATAAGTAGCACTCCGGAGTAGCATTTATTGACCCATCCTGTACAACCTATTTTGGCAGAAGACATATCGGCAACCCAGATCGTTCTCGTTCTTGATCACGAGAAGACGTTGTTGGCCTTCTAGCTGCAAATCATTATTATTATTAATCATTCCCCTACGTGGAACTGTAGTCTTGGATTGGACGAAGGTCTGTTCGTGACTCTTTGAATTACATGTGCCCCCGAGATGTGAAGAACATTCTCCGGTGATCTCCAGACCGATTATGGCATACGTGATCTGTATCTTCGTAGGGAAACGGGGCTGACTTACGATAGCTGGGGTCAAGACAAACCTGTTAGTCTACTCGTAGGATTAGAGCTAGTGTGTGCGCATGTCGATGTAGAGGTCTAACCTGGCGCGTCTGTCTGTAGCGGCGGCGGTCGAATCCGGCCTGGTGGAAAGGGGTGGCCTGCCAAGGTTGTAGGTGGGGTATGGACGGAGGCGATTGACACTCAGGAATTGGCTGGTGGAAGCAACATCCATCATAGCTCCGAAGAACTAGGTAAGAGGAGCGCCCGCCGGTTCAGTTGTTCGTCCGCAGCCGGCTTTCGACGTAGCGAGATTTTGCTTTGAAGTGTGCACCCTCGTGCAGAGACTCCAATGGCTTGGTTAGTCCTCGGCGTGACATGTTTTGGTATATTGTAATGTTCTGACGCTTGGTGTCTTCTCGGTTTCTGATTTCAGGGGGCCTCAGGTGCGGAACCATCATCTTCTTCTGCTTTTCAGCCGACGAGATTCTGCGCTGCACGATGAGTAGAACTAACGCAGCTCGCGATCCAGCAAAATCTCCGCTGCTTCATCGCATTCACAATGGGGTTGAGTCCTGGAGCTGACAGTCGTCTATGCGAGCACCCCAGAGGGGACCAAGAGACGACTGGAATGCCTGGTCTTGGTTGCTCACAGGAGAAACGGCCACCTCGCCCGGCTGAAGGAAGCTGCCGACCCCTTCTCTATTCTGCTACATGTACCTCTCACCGAGTCGTAGTGGTGTTCGATTCTGCGTGAAGACCCGAAGAAAGCCTCTTGATCCCCTCCCTTCAGCAGGGAAGTATGTTGACGGCGGAGGTGGAAGCATCCTGTAGCCTCTTCCGGTATATGCTGGACCGGCCGGCGATAAGACTCACTAACTTCATCGCTCGATGATGCTATCGGGTGCATTAAAAACTTTCGTGTGTCGATGCGATCGTCATCGCGAGGGTCATCGGATTGCTTCTCCCAGGTGTGATATAAGCGCGCCTGGTTTGATTGTCCCATCAAGCATTGGGGGGCATACCACTACAAAGTGCATTCAACAACGGCCGGCCTCTAAATATCACCCATCATGGATAAACTATCCTCGCCTCAGACAGCTTGAGGTATCTAGCTCTGTACGAGATGCTTACGACGTCATCAGCTGTCGAGAGAGAGAGAGAGAGAGCAGCTGCTGCTTGACGGAGAATGGAGCAAGGACAACGTGCTTGTACCTGTTGGTAGAAAGGAAGGTTTGGTGTAGCTCTGCTCTGAGGGCGGGCAACATACTAGTAGATGTTATCTCCCAGCACCACGAATCAAAAGATGGTTCTTCGTGGGCCAGAGACCAAGATGGTCCCGTCCCTCTTCCTGCCCGAGCCCATGAGTTCCTTTCTTGGTATGATGATTAGCTTCAACTTTCTGCTGCGCAGAATGCACTTGGCTATTGAGCGCTCGCTACCCCTGGGGTGATGACAGCTTCTGTCTTGTGTCTCCCTGTCCCTGGTGCCGCTCAAAAGCATTGGTGCGGAGAATCCCAGAAAAAGCAGAGCGCTGAGGACCCTGGGAAATCCTCTAGTATCTTTGATTTCGCGATCTGGTGAACCAGGTTTGGATGGACCTGTAGGAGGGAAGACGCTCCAAACGCGAGTCCTCGATTGCTTAGGCGAGGCAATGGGATGACATCGGACGGTATCTAGTCCTCCACTCGTAAGGGCGGCTGGGCAGCAATCAGAGCACCAGCGCACAGCGCACCATGACAGTGGACGATGACTGGTGGTGCTTGCAAACATTGCAAGCTAAGCCCCCTAGTCTAGCGCTGGGTCACTCCATTTCAACAGTACCGACCGGTGCATGTAGCTACCAAGAGGAAGACAACCGCTGGTCTAGCTAACCTTTCCGGCCGGCCGGGCCTTGGGCTGTTCTGATTAGAGACATTCTTTCGTTCCCGAGTCACGAGTTAGTTTTTAACCGCTTGGAACATCGAAAACGTTGTGGGCGTGTCCTGTTGAAGTCCTCAACAATTTGGTTTGCTGGATGGGTGCAAGTCAGTCTGTTTGGCCGAGTGCATTGCTTCACACCTCGCACAGTGCTCCACTTGGTTCTTGGGTGTGGTATTTGACAGAGAATCACTGGCCCCCTCTACCGTACGAGAATAACTTTATTTTCATCTGAAACGAAAGTCCAGAATTGTGGATGGTGACAAGCTTGTCGAGCGAAGTTTTACATTGCTATTGATGCCCCCGAGTTACCAGGCGTAGAGGTGGCGCGACAAGAAGCAAGCGTCATGATGGCAATGATTCGTAGAGAAATGTCGACTAGAAGGGTTGCATGTGAATCACATTTATGCTGGTTCGCTCGAGCCGTGCACGCAAATTGAGGGATCCACAGTCTGCAACCCAGCGTGGAGAAAAGAGCAATCGTGAATGGATCAAGTCGTTATTGGCCGTTGCAATGCTCCTCGAGCCTATTACGACTATGATGGCGCAGATATAGTAAATGGGTGAGGAGGGATGCGAATCCGAATCGGATGCTGAGCCTTGGCGCGACATGGTCCAAGCATCTCGGTTGCTACTTTATATAAATGTTGGTTTGGAGGGCTTCGCAAGTGAATCACATTTATTCTGACTTGGTTTGAATGTGCCATGGTTGCTGCGTTCGGCTGCTTCAATCAGCAATCGTGATTGGTGTGCCTACAACACAGTCGGCAATGCTGCTGTATTGTAGCTCCTCCTACAGCTATGTCGCGCGTTCGTCGGGCTGGACTGTGCTGTTGGTACCTCCGCAACCATCTGTGGAGGTGGCGCGACATGCAGCAAGCCTCATTGCATTGAAGCATTGATAAATATAGTGACTGATGGCATCGCAAGTCCAACGCTTACATTTATGCGATTGTTGTGAACTGTGAACGGTGGAGCGTGACATCCAACAAACCTGTCACCAGAACTCTGAGAATGGTCTTGCCCACCTCTTTTCACGTGAGAGGTGAACAGAGACACAATAATTCTCAATTGATAAAAATAAGTCTGTGACGCTAGGTACGATAAAAGTAGTCAGAACCAGCAGATGTTCTTGTAGCCTACCAATTATGGATGGTACGACACTGGCCAGCGATGATAGGTACTACTGGAGTAAAAGTTAGTACTGGAGTACTCCAGTAGTGCGGTACACCATCATTATATTATTTGCTTCGTCCGCCAGTTACATGCAGTATGGAACAGGCAAGCGTTTCCACTGTTGGCGTTACGATATTTTCTGTCCTACGAGTATTTGGGGCAACTATTGATATCGCATTTCAAAGCACAAGGAGAGCTTCAACTTCCATGCCAGCAACTCAATCCACTGTTCTGTAGTATCGAAAGACTGCGCGCTTCAAAGTTCTCTCTCGGATGACCACCCAGTTGTTTGTGGTCGGAGCTGTGGTCTGCTACACCTCTGAATTCGGATCTTCTCTAGAGATTTATTGGTATGTGATAACTGGTTGGATGGAATGGACCTCTACTGAGGTGTGTGCTGAGAGCATCAGGAGAACATAAGGACATTCCAGATCACTTGCGCATACATGTACAGTATTGAAAGCAACCCGTAATTGCCACCAGCGATCATGAATTGCCACGCCTTTACGAGCAGCTTTTATCGTTTCGCCAACGTGTAGTCTTGGAAATCCAGAACGTTGGTCGTGACTGCTCCAAATCTACTTGTGCCCCTTCACCGAAGCTACACACATAAATTCACCACCTGTTCTTCTTCGTTAGATGACGTACATGGATACTCTGGCAAATACTTAGAAGTCTATTACATCTCATACGAAAGGGGGTTCGTCTGTGCATTATTGCCAGTCTTGGGAGACCGAGACACACTGGCTCTCGGCAACTAGGCCCAAAAGACGGCCAGCATAGAAGCTACAGGATACACCTGCTACACTGTTGTGAGTAAATCTGGTCTTGGCGAGGTCGAGAGATGCGTCAGCTATCTGAAATCTGCAGTGCGAGTCGCTACTGGAGGAGCGGCCTAACTCCTTTTCGCAGCAGTCGCTGTGCGCATGGGAGGCAGCCTTGAGGGGTAGCAACATGGGTGCTCCTTAGAGCGCTTGGTGCGCTTCCACTCGTCGTCGAGCATGATGCACCATCAACATAGCATTGATCCCCTGAGACGGACGTATTTGCGATGTTTATCTGTGCGAGCGGCATGGTGGCGCAGAAGATCTGGCGGCGCCGGGGCCGACTTGCACACAGCATCATGGTTTGACCAACTGCTACTACATGAAGCTTCTTCTTCGCCACATGCAAAATCTCGGTGAGCTTCATCTTCAACGGGTCGGGTTGTAAAACGCTCTACTTGTACTTGCGTAATAATGGATCGTTCTGACTTTTCTGGTTCTCTGTCTTCCTTTGTAGGAAAGTGAATCGGTCCTTGAAGTTTGAGGACGATGAATGAATCCTGGAGAAGTTTGGATCGGAACAAGTTGGGTATCAGCCGCTGCGGAGTGACTTACCTAAGGTTACCTTCTTCTACGCGTGTCCCAGAAGGCCACCGTCAAATCTCTGTGACAGCTGGTAAGCTCATCTCCTACTGTCGCCGGCGAGCTGTAGTATTGATTGCTCCCGGCTGAAGGACGCCGTCGACTCAGCAAGAACCCGCACCCGGCCCAAACGCAGTTCCTTTTCTGTTTCCCTACATTCATTGTCTTCCTGAAAGGCTCTGCATCTGCCCCTTTCGCTCTATGAGTGCGGCTGGGGACCGGTGGCGGAATTACAACAAGTCATAATTGAATGGGACGCTTTCCTTACCTCGCTCCACTCCGATTGAAATGTTCGTCGGTCCTGTTTGTCAGAAGACTATCAAGAGGGCTGGCGCATTCTCGTTACTCTGACTTGAACTCATGCGAAGACAGGCTATCATCACTCATACGGAGCAGTACTTCAGTTCCCAAGTCACTCCGCCTAACTCCTGGTGTGCTGGCACAGCACAGTCTTACGCCCAGCGGAGCTCTTGAACTCAGGACAACAACAGTGGAATTATCCAACAGCAGTAGGAGTCAGAAGTCACTAGGTATCCCTTCTACTACAGTTAGAACGAGTTGATA
>JAVCKV010259140.1:0-15216 GCA_032274145.1 Herpochondria borealis
AGTCATCGTTTTCATATGAGCTCATGTTTGTACATTTATGGAGAAAGAAAATTGACGCTGGGAATAACGTCTCCTATTCATTTTCAAAACATCAAAAGAATGAGAACTCGTTTTCTTACAATGCCAATATATATATATATATATATATATGGATTCCGCGGCATCAAACGACGGACGTTGTGATTTCAATTCGTAGCTTTTTATAGACAATATTATTAGAAACTTAAACGCGCGTGGGCCTTTCAAAAGTATTTGGGCGTTGTCTTCCGGCGATTTCTCGAGTCTTCATTACGTTGATATCGCACTTGGATATGAAGATTCATTGATAATGCTGACACAAAGAAGTGGATTGTTGGACGGCCATCCATTCTTTGTCTATAAATTCTATCCTATTTTCCGATATCATGAAGCACCTCTCGGTATTCCGTTGATAACCGTATCAGTTTGAGTAATTACATCTTGTGATGTTTGCAATGACACCATATCTACGCAATTACCAAATTTCAATGTACGTAACTAGATAAATACAGTCAAGTCAGGATCCTCCTTCTCAGTATTATATGAGGCTGACCTCATAGTCCTATTCTTAAATCGCGTTCAGCGTTGAGCAATATCTATGGTTTACTGGTCAGAACCCACAAAATTAGTAGAAAAGGCGGTTGATTGCAAAAGGTCGTTTGGGGATACCAAAACATTGAACAAAGCATCAGCAGGAATTAAATTTTATATTTGTTTTTTAAGGACCTTGCTAATGCAGTTAATAAAGTGATTCCGTGTATCTGGACAGTAGAATAAATTCGGTTGACCATTTTAATGAGTATTGTATTATACAGTGCATTTATGAACGAAGATTTTCTTTCTTCCATATAAAATTTGAAAATAGCTCACACACATACTCCACGCAATGTGTTTGTACAGGACAAGTCGATTTTTACGCGCACATCTCCAAGCAGAAATTTTGCGCATTTTACCACACCAGGAACACCCGACAACAATAACGGTCGATGCTGGGTGTTTGTACCGACGAAAGTGTCGCATCTATTCCGTTAAAACTACTGCTGTTATGTTTCTTCGGTCGCTGCATTTGGTACTGCTTTCTCAAAAAGATGTTACATATGGCGCGTTACCCATAATTGAATTGCTCCTCTGGCTCCGTGAACGCCATCGCATGCCATCATAAAAGTGTCTGAGCCATTTACCGCTACGATGTCTGTTAGCATATGAGGAATGTCCTCACACTGTATATGAGTGCCGGTCGCCTACATTCGGCTTGATACACAAGGCATGAATTCCGCGTGATAAATTGAATGGAGCTGTGCAAATTTTTCGGTTGTCAGCCGTGGTTCTGTAATTTGCAAATTACGTGGTGAGCTGGGAAAATTCCTAAGCGTTTCATGCAATCCGTGTCATTTTAGTGGAAATTTCATTCTTCATCGTCGAAAAGAACCAATTGGAGGTACTTGAGGCGACTCTGTGCAACGAAAGGGGATAACATTACAGCCTCTGTCCAAGACTTCTGACCAGTGAAAAAGGGCTCATTTCCTTTTCCCTGCACAAATTTTATCTCGGACACTCCTTCAGCAACCTCTTCCATACTATGTGAACTGTTTGTTCATCACGATTAAACTCACAAAGTAGCCCCAGAGTTAACAGTTTCCAATACATAACCTATTGTTCCAAAGAAAAGCTACGCACATCGCCCGAGTCCCACGGAACTGCTATCAATCATGAATCGTCTCACCATCCTGGTCTATATGTCCGCAATCCTGGCCTCCTGCTTCTCACAAAAACCTCGGCCATGTACCTCGCTGAAATCACGGAGACTGATTTGCGTACCGAAGCCGAGCGCAGCTACGTATCTCCACCGGTTGAAGTAACGGATCTACTCATGCCTGATCCGGAGGTACCACGTAAACCTAGCAAGCCGTGCCGCCCGAGAGCGTGCAGACGTCTCTGCGAGAAGCGCCGGACCGATTTGAACGAACGGGCGCGGCATGTGAAACATTTGGTGGTGTTGCAGTTTTCGGTGCCTACCTCAGGCCACACGAAATCCAGAGTATGACTCCATATTCTGAGAATATGAATCCGGTGGTGAATGCATATAATGCAAAGTACCGTAACATGTACAGTAATATGACGGCGTCGAGAATTCCCGACGCCGGTCATAAGCGAAACAACTCGGCGCAGCCGGTCGTGATGGAATAAAGACACTACACATTCCTTTCAGTCTCTGCGCGAGGCGCAGGAGTGGTGTGGCCAAACGCCGTTGCACCAATCGCTGTATTCTCCGTCTGTGTCGCCGAAAGCCTGGTTGCAAGGGTCGCGGTTGTCGCCTTGTAAATCGTTGCAAGTGGTAGAAGCCGCGAGGATTGATCCGTCGATGAGAATTTCTTCGTTGCTTTATGGATGCCGAGTATCCAATTCAAAAGAAGATAAACCCTCTCTTAGAAAATATGATGGAACGCTTCTTTTCCTCGTCTTTTAAATGCTAGCTTGAAGAGTTATGTACAGTGTAAAGAAACTTGATTCTTTTGCATAAAGTTATAGTTTTTTGATTGAAAGATATATTTGCGAAAGCCCTACCTGCGTTACATAGGTGCTCGTGCTCCGTAGTACGCTTGAAACGACTTATTTCGTCATCACGCATGATACTCTGCTTGTTAAGCGAAATTATGATTTACAGTTTTGTTGACTACTTTCTACCGAGATCACGTCTTAGTCAGCTGTTTATTCTCTCTGACGACAGATAATGAACGCAAGCTATCAAATTCATAATTCATTCACTCTTCACCTGCATGTTTATCCTCAGCAAATAATTGTATATAAAATGTATTCGTGATTGGGAATTGAAGAGATTTTGTTAGAGGTGCTGATAAGTACTAAACAAGATAAATGTTGCGATCCTTTTCAATACGTAACCAAACTTCTCGAAACCTGTTGTACACATTTTTCAGTACATGGATATTGCATTGTCTGTAAAAGGCGCTCGGCGCTTTGCAGAGGGACACGGGCGACAGAAAACGCCCCGGTGCTCCGACATCTCGTCTTCAACCTCACGTCCGTGTCTCGTACCTCCGTCCCTCGGGTCACATTTCTGGGACTTCACCGCTCAAAAGCCTTTCTCTACCACTCTTCGGCGACTCGATAAGAAGACTCCTAACCCCTTTCTCAGCAACTACTTTTCTCTCACCGTGTAACGGTGTGGTGTTGTTTTGTTGCGCATTCACGCTTATTTGGTGGGTTTTGTACGAAACTTGGCACCCAAAAAGCACGAAGCCCAGCAGTTCTGCATAACGTAGAAGGTTGGACCTTTTTTGTACTTCACAGCGAAATTTTCGGTACAATCTAATGCGAATTGCATTATCCATTCAATTCATAACCGTTGCAGTGGTATCGAAATAATCACGACTTCATGCTTTGCGAAAATAACATGCCATGGAAAAGACATACAGAGGATGAAAACGGTATTTAGGCACAAGGGACTGCACTTCCACCAGAAAAACGTCACAAACGAAAGTCCGCGTGGACTATCGGAAGATAAACGCCCGCAGGGAGCAATAAAACGTACAATGCGTTGGTGCCGGCGTTACACTTATCCGTCCGTAGTTTTTATAAAATCGAACATGCCAATAAAGATGCTATGCCCGAACAATGTCGAGACGCCCATGCTGTCTGTTTCAGCGTCGGCGCTCCGTCTTTGGTGGTAGGGCCAAAGGGTATGCTTGAATTTCCTAGTAAACATCCTGCCTCGGCCGACGCAAAGAAGATTATAATATGCGCGCATTTGAAGCACTCTTTCCCACGTCTGCACACGTCCACACAGTTGGTCGCAAATCCAGCGAACAAGCCAGGCCGAAAGAGCTTTAACACGCAGAGCTTTCCCCAATGTCCGCATTTTACGAACTGATTGATTTCAGTAACAAGGTTTTATTGTACCAGTGCTGTGATAAGCTGGTGGTATATGCGAAAGTAACAATCCGTTGCAGCGTCAAAAAGCGGTTCTATCTCGTGCATCCATGAAATAATAGAAAACATCATCCGAGCAGTTTTGTCTTCCATTCGTTGAAATGGAGTTCCATTCAATGCTTCGAGCTGGCCTCCGTGCACTTCATCAAACTTATTTCCATCATGCCCCATGAAGCCGAGCAACACAGTAGAGAGAAAAACAAACTCCTCGACCATTTCATAACAACGTTCACAATCATCAATAGCATTCAGGATATCTGTGATTGCTATATTCACATCATTGTTTCCTGTAGATGAACTGCCATTGTTCTTGCTCTTGAAAACACGCCTTTTCTCGAACTCTTTCACCACTCCCTGGGCCTCCTCATGTAACCAAGTCACCCGGACGAGAGCACACTGCATGTTTTCAGAAATTTCATGGAAAGAAAGATCAACCCACTCTTTCCGCTCTTCCTCATTGTTAATGACGTTGTCAATCCTTTCAATTTGTCTTCTACTGAACAGTTGAAGAACAGGGCGTTTTCCTTCAAAATAAATCGCAAGCATTTGCTCCATCGTCTTGCCTTCTGAAAAAACCAATACACTTTCCCAACAGAGGGATACATCCATATGCATTTTTAGTGGGCATCCGATTTGGACCAAGTCTCTAAATTGAACCCTTTCACGACAGTAAGGGCACTGGTTTAAATCACTGATGTATTGGGTTGTACCATTTTTTGTCACCCAACTTTTGATACATTCTGAATGGAACGCGTGAGAGCATATAAGTGTGATGGGATGTTTCGGAGAAGAACAGATTTTGCAATCACTACTGACTGACTCGAGGCAAATGGAACAAGATTTCTCGCTGGTTGACATATTGGATTGTATACTTACTACGGTAGGAAGTCTTTGAGATCCGTGGGAAAGTTTTCCAGCTGTCACAGAAAGGTGTTTTAAAAACTCTTGCAAGTAGCGACATGGAAGCAGTGACTGTCTCCGTCGAGGACAAGGCCACGAAAATTTCCAAACATGGACGAAATCAGTTTAGAATATGTTCTGCTTGAAAAGGTTGATAAAGTTCATAGATGATTTGAGACAGCTGGAAACGTTCTTTTTCAAGTCCATCCGTATCCTGGCCAAGACCCCTGGCCAAGACCAACCAATTGTTCAAGTATGGACAGCATGACTACACACTAAGACTACTACACTAACTACATTAATAATTATTATTTGTATTATGCGTGCTTTCCAAAGCCCATTTCAAAGGGCAGAAATATTTCGCTATAAATGTGATGTACCTGTATGACCGTCAAGGTGTGGAGGAATAAATGATGCATACGATTCTTCCTTTGCTCCTTTTCAGTTGCAAAATACCTCATGCCGTTCATACCGTTCTGAAATTGGAGTTTCAACAGCATTTGAACCGACGTATTCGATTTGATCAAGCTCATGTGCATGCGTTTTGGTGTAAAAAAGTCAGTAGATGTTTCAGACATTCAACGGGTGCAAGAGGAAGCCAGGCGTGATCACGTGGGCAGTGCGTTTCCGAATCTATTTGCAGTAACCCTTGCGACGTCAGAAATGCCGATTTCCAGTCATTGCGTCTGGCGAACAACTGTGGATTCTCCTATCGGATTCATTATGCGTCCTCGTAATGTGCTTCTTACATGAAAGCATGCATTGTTTCAAGTGACATCATTACTAGCAATTTCTTGTCGTCATCGTCAAGGAGTACCAAGAAAAGATTGATTTTCCGCATATTTAAATGCCATTATCCCTAGCGACTCGTATTTTTCACATCGTATGAGCATGAGGAATAATAACGTTTTTTATTTTTTTTATGGATAGTGAGGTTTTCAATTACTGTTCTAGAAGCCAGAAGCGATTACGTAGAAGGTTGGAGCTTTACCGCATTTCTTAGCGAAATGTTCGGTACAATCTACTGCGAATTGCAATATCCGTTCAACTCATAAACCGTTGCAGTGTATATCCGCGGTCGAAAATAGTAATTCCGTACATAAACTAGTAATAAAACTGCAAGGAAAGCAGCGAAAAGACATCTTACTATTCGTACAATCACAATACGTGTACCTCATCGATGAAAAATACAATTGAACATAAATATCAGTAAGACCAATCCATGGGAACTAGTAAATTCGAGAACCGGTTAATCTTCCTCAAAACTACCAACGCAATATCCAAAGTCTTTCTACATATATCATGGTCGTAAATAATCATGTTTAATTCAACTATTTTCGAAATATCAGTTTTACATCACGCCGCACTTTTTCCTGTTATTCCAAGTTAGTACGAATATATTCGATTGTTGGAACAGAGTTACATTGCATAGGAAAAATATGAATTAAACACAGGTAGTATCGAAACAAGAATAGTTCATTTTCAAATTGAAAAATGACAGGCAACACGTACAACAATATGAACAGTAAAAGCATTTTACAGAATTTCAGTTTTCATTATTTTCGTTTTGAATAAATGTGTTCAAGCGAGACATTTACGAGCTTGATAAATTTAGAATAATAAAATTTGAAAAGTCGCGAAAATAAATTCATTAAGATTCTAACGATGAATGTAGAGGAGCATGTAAGAAATACAAACGATAAATGAAAATACTGGGAGTTTTTCAAATCCTTCGAAGAGAATTGCATAGTTAATTAGTTCTAGTGTATGAAATAAATCAACATGATGGTATTTGAATTACGAAAAAACATGTAAAAGTCGTGGATTTACCATGTAATTTTTGAAGTCGGTGACTTGGATATGGTATGTTAGTGTATCGTAATCAACTTTACTTTAATATACGGTGGATGGCACACGGACATGAAAACGTCATTTGAGGTGAGATTCCAGGCTATTACTGGAAGTTCAGTATTTGCCGTAAGGAGATAATGCTTATTTATAGAAGTGTCCCTTTGTTCCACATATCTACGTTGCATGAAAAGTTAACCACGCTAGAACTTAGCATACCCTAAAGTTTTATGACCTTATAAAAATGCAAATAATAATAAGAGTAATTTTATTTTCAAGAAACATTTATAGTTTAGTGCAAGTTAGGACAGCAGACGTCTGCAATCACTGCAAAACTTTCTTCACAAATTTGTTTACATACGAAATGAAATCCAGAAGCTTTCTAGCTTTCTTTTCAATTCCAGTGATTTAGAGTTGCTAAAAGAATGTAAGGGAAAAAAAGGCAACACATCAAATCAAAAAAGTCTAGAATTCTGTAATAAAATCTGGACACTTATTAGTCATCGTTTTCATATGAGCTCATGTTTGTACATTTATGGAGAAATAAAACTGACGCTAGGAATAACGTCTCCTGTTCATTTTCAAAAAATCGAAAGAATGAGAACTCGTTTTCTTAAAATGTCCATATATATATATATGTATATATATTTATTGATTCCGCAGCATCAAACGACAGACTTTGTGATTTCAATTCGTAGATTTTTATAGACAATGTTATTAGAAACTTAAACGCGCGTGGGCCTTTCAAAAGCATTTGGGCGTTGTCTTCTGGCGATTTCTCGGGTCTTCATTACGTTGATATCGCACTTGTATATGAAGATCCATTGATAATGCTGGCACAAAGAAGTGGATTGTTGGACGACCATCTATTCTTTGTCTATAGATTCTATCCTATTTTCCGATATCATGAAGCACCTCTCGGTATTCCGTTGATAACCGTATTGGTTTGAGTAATTACATCGTGTAATGTTTGCAATGACACCATATCTATGGAATGACCAAAGTTTAGTGTACGTAACTGGATAAATACAGTCAAGGTTGGATCCTCCTCCTTAGTATTATACGAGGCTGACCTCAAAGTCCTATTCTTAAATCGCGTTCAGCGTTGGGCAATATCTATGATTTACTGGTCAGAACCCACAAAATTAAAAGAAAAGGCGGTTGATTGCAAAAGGTCGTTTGGAGATACCAAAACATTGAACAAAGCATCAGCAGTAATTATGGAAACGTGAAGTGATGCGGTACTTTGAGGCTTTTCGCGATCAATCATAAAGTCTCGTTGCGGAAATGTGCTGGACCTTCGGATATGGGGCTGTTGGGAACACCAAAGGCTACACACCAGTCGATACTTTCTGTAGCTGCGTTGGCCGAAGATGTATTGGCGAAGGGAAAGAAACATTTATAGTCCTAAAGGCCGTCTTGCAGCATAAGCACATGTTTTGCGCCGTCCGTCTACTCGCCAAGTTCGATATAATCAAACTGGAAGAGGTCAATTGGCTTTGTCTCTTGAAGGGAGGGACCAAACGGACGGGGGATTTCCCCCCTCTAGCTATAGAGATACAATGGATGCAGGACGTGAAAAACTGATGGACTTTGGTTGAGAGCTTCGTCCAATTGAAGGAAGCGCACAAAGTGCGTTTGGTGGACGTTATGTCACTATGTAAAGCCACACTTTTGTGCGCGATGATGCAAAGTCGGAGTTTCATGTCAGTCACATCGTCTGAAATCCAAACGGCGTTATTGGATGTACGGCAAAGGCCATCAGATTGACGTAAATCCTCAGAACAGGATGAAGACGAAAATTCTTGGACTTTGGCGATATTGGCGGCCGAAGTTTATTTGCATTCCTCCGAAGCGGAACTAAGTAGGATCGGAATAGTGACGAGACAACGGATGGTAGGAGGCAATTTACACCGAGCAGGTAGATCGCCCCAGATGTTGTCGCCACTGGAAATGTGGACGCAAGTATAGTTGTAAGCCGTAAGGAGTACGCCCATCGTAGAACGTTTCGTAACGTCCTTTTCGACAGACCAGGGACGATTGAAAGGGATTCGAAGAGGTAGATCAAGTTGTTAGGATCCTTAAAACGATCAAAACCGAATAGCTTAGCGGCGAGCCAGTGAATGCGCTGCAGAGTAGCAAGCACGGCGTACCCTATTTTTCTCGAGAATTTACCAACGGGCTTGCTGAGAGTTGAATTTTCCGTAGAGCAACTGGATCAGTTCGTGACGTTTGTCTGCACGGAGACGATCGGTATCTTCCATAGGGAAATGAGTCATGATGCAGGACCAGAATGAATCGAAAGCATCGGTGCAGACTCAAAGACGTTTCGCCTCATCGCGGCGCGCAAGGGTAGCACGAAGTGAAAGGGCATGCTTGAAGTCCAAGAAGGCTTGAAGTTCCGAAGCGCCCCACTCTGTGGGAAGAAGTTTTGACGCGGGAGAGGACACGCTTCTTGTCACTCTTGACGCGAGTGCATATGATTTCTAGGAATTTCTGAAGTGGGTTCATGAGACGAGAAAAATAGGGGATGCTTGTGTTTACCCATTGCAGAGCGCAGAAAAATTGTTTCAGTTGCATTCCAAACGTCGGTTCGTCCATTGCTTCGAGACCTTCAATTCGGCGTGTGTCGAACCGAATGCCATCGGCTAATAAAATGCGACCTCACCAATGGACTTGAGTCGAGAAAAGGGAACATTTCCCCTGGTGGAGTTTGAAGTTTCGAGTTTTCATAACTTCGAAAACTTTTCGTATCGTCTGGATAAGTTCGGGGATGGTCGAGAAATGACAGAGATTTTCATCCAGCCAAAATAGTAGAATTTCTCGAAAGCTGGACTGCAGGATGGCGGCGAGAGTAGATTTCAGGTACATAATTGCGTTGGTTGCAGGTGTTCGGTCCAATTAATTGTTTTGCAATTAATTTAAATCTTCTTAATGCAATAACATGGCAATAATGTTCTTTAATGCAATACTTATTGCAATAATTATTACAATAATTTGGATAAGTGCAATTATTATTGCAGTAATTCTGCTTATTTTAATCATGGGATGCATTACGTAACTTGACTTCGACGGCCGTGGTGCGATCCGCTTGCGTTCATTTAAGCATTCCATTTTCACCCCATGAATTTCAGAAAGCCACTTACCTCCCACTCTCCTTTAGTAGTTGGTTCTGGTCTGTATCCTGCGGTCTTAGCACAACAATGCCTGCCATAAAGGAAGAGGTCTTTCAGGCCCTGATGACATTTTTGAAACGGGAAACACGTGAAAAAACGGAACCATTCCCCATTTTCATCACAATGAAGTGCCCCAAACCGACAGTGCCATTGGTTTCGTCACGTTTCAAGGCAAAAGCGGTTACTAGAACCCCTACGCGCAACTTCGATCTTGTTACGGGAAAGGTAAAGATTCTGAGCAGGACAAGATAATCGGCGACCTTTTTGAAGAAGCCAAAGAGTTGGCGCGTGCTCCTAGAGAGACGATCCACGGGTATTTTGGATCGGATGCATTGCCGGATTAACAGAAAAAAGTCAATGGCTTCATCCGTCTGATCGTTCTGCAATGTGCGCCTTTCAAAATCATTGAGGAAAAAGAATATCGCGCTTTCTCCCGTTTCGAGGCTGGTACAAAGGCCGAAAAGGTTAAAGGGATAATCCTCAAACTGGTGGAGTTTATCAAGATTCACATCAAGAAGGAAAGGCAGGAAAGTAAATGTGCTTCGATGTTTGATGGATGAAATAAGCACGGAACGCATTATTTCGCCATGATTGCGTCATACATGAAACGGCTGGACTGTAATGAAGCCGGGAACGGCCCTGCAGCTTAAAATCAGAAAATCGCTTTGCTCGCGCTTTCTCCCATGGAAATGCCGCGCGCCGCCTGCACAAAGAAGGAAGAAAAGAAGTCTTTTGCCGACAGTGGGACAGATAATGATGGCGAGAGATCGAAAAAGGCGCCCGATTCTGATGCAGACGACAAAAAGGGACATTGCGTCCGACGTTTACGACGACAATAAGACTATGACGTTCAATGCAGCTACCCACTTGGAGTTCTTCCGTGGTAACTTCTGACTCTTCGGCGACTGGAACCAACTGCAGCCGCAGCCCCATTCTCGCCGTCTCCCCTTCGGCGCGAAGGATTCCGCGCACTGGACGATGATGACGGCTACACGTGTGCGCCACCAGCAATTTATTCGCCACATAGTCACTCCGCAACTCAGTGGCACGAGTTGTAGTGGCATATATCGCACCATGGGTGGCCTACTTCTTCCTTACTCCACGACTAAACGTTGTCACGGATGCTCCTTGGCCAGGCTGAGAGTTTGTCTAATTTGGTGGTGCCACCTTATTTTTATCCTACGCTTAGGGCTGGTTTAACTATCGAGGATATCCTGGGTTAGGCACTACGGAAGGGCACTGTACAGACCAGGGTCACTCCTTTTTGTTCGTTTTTAGGTGTTATGCCCTCGGGCCCTTCTTTGCCACGGATATCACCTCGGGCGCTGCATTAGCCTCTATATCTTTGGCCTGGGCGGCACTGAGATTGGAAAAGACCACCTATGAAGTATTTTGTAAAGAAGGTACCTGAGCAAAGCCTTTTTGCGTCTTTTCCTTCTTTTTTTTCTCTTTTTCTTCCCGTTGCGGCGGGTGCGGGCGACTTTTAATTTAAAGCTAACAGCGCTTATCTGACATACACCATACAGCAACACGTGTCCGTAGTCCCCGTTCGCGCTGAAGGCACCCCAATGTTCCGCTGTACCATATTTTCCCTTTTTTTGCATGCGCCGGGAATTAGAACAACGCAGCAATACGCGCTCCATCACCGCAGCCAAAATTCCGGCAAAAAATCTGTCCCGTCTCCAGCGCCGAACTCAAAAAAAGTTACATCGTCCTGCCCGTCTTTAATGCCGACGTCAAATTCGGCAAATATCGCGACGACCACCACCGCACTGCTAGGACACTGCAATTTTAAGATAAGAAAAAAAATTATTTACGATAGTCATTTTTCTCTTGGATGAAACGGAATTATATGCACTTATTGATACATGAAATTATTTTAAACTATTTGAATATTCTTCTTTTAATCGCGTGAATATTCAATTATACCTTTAATGCATTCAAGAATACCATAAATGAAGTTTTTGAATGGAAGCTTCTTTACTCCCAACTGAGTCTCAGAAAGACAAAATTCAGAAATTGTAATTTTAAAGTACAGTAAAATACCATAAAAGCAAAATTAATATGCATTAAATTCTTGGAAAATTACATGTAAACGAAGTTATAATTCTGGTTTTTGATATCATAATATCTGAACATAATGTTACAGGATTAAAAAAAACTGTATCGTTCTATTAAGTTACCGAAATATATAACTTCATCCATCGTTTCCTGTTTATTTTCAAATGCTTTAGTTTTTCATTCTCGTATTTATGTTGAAATTTTCATTGTACCTTCCTAGGCAATCATGAAGTACGAATCAATTTCTTTGAATATTTGTAAAGTTGATTCGTTTACTACATTATTTCTTATTATTTCGATACAGTATCAAGGAATATTTATGCAAAGTAATCCAAGTTCCGTTACATGCATCGAAATTGTATGTTTGAATGGATGGACATCGTTTTTTTTAAACATGGACTGTTAATGTAACATTCATGTAATTACAATTAATATAGATTGAAATCTATATACAGTCAAACCTCGATAAGCGCATTATTGGATAAGCGCATAACCCCAATAAGCGCATTTAAAATGGCAGACGGCGAAAAAATCGCCCATTTTTGCCCCATGGGGAGCTTGTACGCATAAAAGCACAACTGGATACACCTTCTCCGCATGTAAAATTTTTCAATTAAAAGTTGACGGCTTATAGTATGGTTAAGCGCATAATTTTTTAATTTTTTGAATCCATATCGCCGCCACGCATACAGTGCACAACACCCAAATGGGATAAATGACAGCAACGATTTTCTGGCCTTCGTAAGATCCCCACACCACACTCCCTCTCACACATTCGTCATCAAGGAACCCAGACGCGATCATCTGACTCACACAGGATGCAAACCCTCACGATCAGCCAAAAGCAGCAGCTATACGAGGAGTACGAACGGCGCTGTCAGTGTGGAGAGAAAGCAACTCAGGCTGCACTCGCCGGATGGGCGAAGGCAAAATTCCGTCTGAACCGTGTCCTCAACCAGTCCTCGGTCAGTCGGATAATTCGTAATGGACCCAATTTTATGTCTAACGATGCCTCCTTATTGCCCACAGCTAAGCGCAATCGCTCTGCTGCCGTCCCGCGTCTTGGAAAGGCTTTGTTCAAATGGGTGTGCGCTCAGAGCAACAAAGACATAGCACTTATCGGTAAGCTGGTGGTAATGCAGGCTCAGAAGCTTCTCTCTATCGCAGACGAACACCTGCCGGATGATCAGAAGCTTTCAGTCCAGTTCTCCAATAGATGGATGGAGAGATTTAAGAAGAGGTACAATCTCCGCTTCCGGCGCATCCACGGCGAGGCCAACAGTGCTGATGTTGACGCCATATCAAACAAAATGCCTCTTATCTTGCAGCCCGTTTCCTCGTTTTCTGACTGTGACGTCTGGAATGCAGACGAGTTTGGGCTGTTTTACAGGCAGCCTCCGAGCTGGACGCTGTCGAGCGGGCCAGTGTCCGCCTTGAAGAAAGAGAAGAAACGTTTAACCTTCCTAGCGTGCTGAAGCAGGGATGATTCGGAGAAGTTTCCGATGCTCATCATCGGGAATGCCGAGCGGCCGCGCCCTTTCAAGAGGAAGTATGGACGAGACATAGGCCTTGACTAGCATTTCAACGAAAAGGCGTGGATAAACCCGGGCATTTTCTATGGCTGGCTGAAGCGATTCGATGCGTATGTCGGCCTGAAGCCGAGAGGAAAGATACTGTTGCTCATCGACAATTGTGCGGCGCACGGCAAGGGGGAGAGCATGCCAATGTTGCAGAATGTGCGTGTTTGCTTCCTTCCACCTGATACAACAAGTCGCGTGCAGCCACTTGACGCGGGTATTATCGCATGGCTGAAACGTCGCTACAAGGGCAGGCTGCTGCTCCGGGTTTCGGGAACCTAAAGGCCCAGGCAAAGAGCCTTTACAACGTTGATGTCCTGACTGCGATCCGTTGGGTCAAAACTGAATGGAAGGGCTGCCCTTCATCTATGATTCAAAACTGCTTCGCGTATTGTCTGGGTGACAGGACGGAACACAATTTGGATGCGGCGAGCGATGATAGTGACGCGGAAACGATTTCTGCCATGGCACGTAATGCTCAGGAGCATGGGGTTTCTGTCTCATCGGCTCGGTTGAATGATACTCTACATGTCGATGGGGAGGACGATGTTACGGAGTAGGTCTCGAATGCGGATCTGGCTAAAGAGATCGAAGACGTGCATCGAAGCGATGTTGATGATGGCGACACGGAGTGCGATGGCGATGAAGCTTTACCAGGACTTCAAGCGCAGCTGGAAATTCTAACTTCTGCTCATTCTATTCTCACAGCAGCAGATATCTCACGGAGGAATGCAGAAAGGCGTTGTAAAATTTCCAACGTATGTTGCGCGATGAGAAGAGCCAAAAATTGACCCAAACAACCATTTTCGACCACTTCATGATGAAATAAATAGTGCTTCTTTGAACCGCCAATATGGGAATACCCCCGATAAGCGCAAAACGGAAGGGTTGAGAACTTTGTATGCGCTTAACGGAAGGGTTGACAAACTTTTTTGCGCTTAACGAGGTTTGACTGTAATCATGTTCGAACTGTAAAATGCTTTACGGTAAGAATCTGTCTACCTCAAAAGATGATACACTATGTACCACGCACATGCGTCTGCGTGACGTACTTTTTACTGTGTATTGGCATTTCACGTTGATGAACTGGTCTTTCTTGCCACGTTCACCGTCAAACCTCTGAATCGCGCGCATATATCGCCATGCTTACCGCTATTTTATGGAACGACCAAAAACACCTCCTGCTTCATTCGGCTGAGTCTGCAGAAAGAAATTAATTCATATTCCTGATGCATTCTTTCATCCCATAAAGGAGGGAAACATTCGCGTCGACCTACTATATGCTATAAACCACTACTTAGAATATTTTCTTTGTGGAGAAATATTGCTGTAGAATTGTTCTGACTGCATCGTTTGGTATATACTTCCAATGCGGCAACCCCTCTCATCGTGCCTTTAAACTGAAAAAACTGCACTCGCGACTCTGCGTATTTGTACCCAGTTGGAGTCGCTGGCATCTCCAACACAACCGCCCATTCATCTGGACGACGTGTAGGTGCAATTATTTCACATGTAACGTAATCTCTTACATCATCTTCTGCGTCGACACATGGCTAAATCTTGGCTGCATCTATCAATTTGTTGGAATTGATCACAGCAGAAAAATACGCCAACCTCAACGGCCCTGTGTGGGTGAAATCTCTTCTGTCCGAAGCGTTGAATCAGGACCCACATGAGTCTCGCTCTTC
>JAVCKV010259251.1:0-45377 GCA_032274145.1 Herpochondria borealis
GATCGTGGCTGTATTGTTATCAGCTTATTTTGTAATGATATACAACCAGTCCAACACGTCCAACCAGTCCAACCAGTCCAACCAGTCCAACCAGTCCAACACGTCCAACACGTCCAGCACGTCCAGCACGCTCAAGCACGCTCAAGCAGGCCTGCGTGAACTCCCTGTACAGCCGAGGTCGGTTTGGCAACAGCCCTGATTCTTCCGTAAATTCAGTAATTTCTCCGTAGGTGGTCTCGAATCTGCGGACTCGGTTTCATTAAGCTGTTATCAATATGGCCGCTATGCTTGTCGAGTTCAGACAAAAAGTAATGGAGAATACCGATGGGCGTAGGGACAATTGTATTGATCGTGGCTGTATTGTTATCAGCTTATTTTGTAATGATATACAACCGGTTAATCACCCATAAAAATCGTTTTATGAACGCGTTTTCTCAAATAGACGTGCAATTACAACGACGGTATGAACTTATACCCAATCTGGTTGAGATTGCGAACAAGTATGTGACGCACGAGAAAGAGACACTAACGGCTGTTATTGAAGCTAGAAACACAGCTTCTAAAGCCTGTAAAGCGGCATCAGCTAATCCTCAAGAATCGGGTTTAGTCGGCGCTCTTGCACAAGCGGAGCAAACGTTGGGCAACGCCATGGGAAAGTTCAACATGGTGATGGAAGACTACCCTGAGCTCAAGGCCGATGAATCATTGCGTGATCTGCATGATGAACTGACTTCAACTGAGAATCGCGTAACGTATGCGCGGCAAGCCTACAGTGATGCGGTTATGCGCTACAACACTGATCGCGAACAGTTTCCTGCGGTTGTCGTCGCTAATACCTGTAATTTTCGTGAAGCCGATCTATTTGAAGCTGCAAACGAAGATGTGCACAAGCCAGTAAAAGTCGCATTTGGTTGATTCTATCAGTCGTTGTTGAACACTTTTTCAGGCACAAACTAATATGGATTTCTTTGGCTCGCAAGACACTCGCAGAAAGCAGTCGATTGTATTGCTGCTGTGTTTCGCTGTTGCCATGCTTTTGATGGCTGCAGTAGTACACGTTATTGTGGTTCTGGTAACCATGCCATTCTCATCTGGTATTAGCTTTACACAACCAAGTTTTCAGGCGAAAGCTTTTATAGCCATTATTTGGATGGCTTGTCTTGCTGGCTGTTTTTTCCGTATTCTTGATGTCCGGGCTGGTGGTGCCACCTTGGCTCGACGCTTTGGTGGAATAGAGGCCACTGGCAATAGCCGATATCGAGAAGAAAAAGAGCTGCTTGATATTGTCTCTGAAATATCAATCGCCAGTGCGTGCACTATGCCAAGAGTATTTTTACTTCATCGTGAGAGTGCGATCAACGCATTTGTCGTTGGAGGCTTCACCGGTAAGGAGGCGCTGGTTATATCGAAAGGCGCGCTAGACAAGCTAGATAGAGAGCAGCTTAGCGCTGTTGTTGCACATGAGTTTGGTCACATCGCACAAGGCGACATACCCGTTAATATGCGCCTGCTTATCGCACTAGGCGGCCTGAATGCCATCGATGAGGTGGGAAAACTGCTGATGGTTCGAAGTGGCGGTGAATTGGTTGCACAGCCTGGTGCCATTGTTGGTTTTGTTATTCGTTTAATCGGTTCTATCGGTGTATTTTTTGGTCGACTGATACGCAGTGCGTTTTCACGGCAACGCGAATATCTAGCAGACGCAACCGCTGTGCAGTTTACGCGTAACCCGGGTCTGCTGGCATCAGCGCTGTCGGTGATTCGCGACCAACATGACGATGAGGCGATACACAGTGTTCACGCTGAGGAGCTTACGCACCTGTGCTTTCAAACCGGTGAAAAGCTCAAATGGTACGATAAATTATTTGCAACTCATCCACCAATACAAAAACGCATTGACGCCATCGACCCGCACCATGAAGTGAAAACGCGTTCCAAAGCACGGGCGGCAACAAAAAAGAAACCCAACGTGTTTCGTGCAGGAAGTGGGGCATCGGTTGTGCCTATCAGCGGTGGGGCACCGTTCGAATCCTTAGCTATATCTGATCAAGCAGCTGTGATGCTCGGCGACTCAGCTTCGTGCTTGGCCGTGCTACATGCAATATTTGTTAGTGATGATAGCAGCAAGAGTAAACTCTACTATTCTGCAATAGCCTTTGCCTATAACAAGATCTTTTCTCATCAAGTGCGTGAGTTAAGAGAGACGCTAAATTCGGAATTACATAATAACCAATTGGCTATCATTGACAAAGCAACCGAGCAGTTGCGTGATTCAATAAAACTCGACAATCGTCAGCGGCTGCTGCAGAGTTTGGAAAAATTACTGTTGGTTGAAGGTGAATTTACGCTGATGAATTATGCGACTCTGCAACTGATTCGGCGCAAGCTCGATGCAGAATTTCCAGTTTTAGATCAAAAGTCTGATTCAAGTGCGAGTGTGGCACAAGCCTCACAGGCAAAATCATTCGATACGATGGGTCGTGAATTTGCTTTGCTGTTGTCTCTTATTGTGGAGTCTTCTGGGAACGATACAGAAAAACACGATGAACAATTCGCTAATGCACTTAAGTGCTACACCAAAGAACATCATCCCAGGCGTTCCTCAGAGGAGTCAGGGATTGTTACTGAGCTCGAAGCCTCATTTCAAACCCTGTATGTTCAGCCCCGTCCAATAAGAGAGGCGTTTGTCCAGCACTGCCTTGAAATAGCACAAGCTGATGGGCACATAGCTAAAGATGAGCGCGCTTTGTTAAACCTGTTTGCAGCATCGCTTAATTGTAATGCGATAGCTGCCTAGCGGTTTTCTTTTCTAATATAAATGGCTCACAGCAAATGCTGTTTAACGCGCACAGTTTTATATTTATATTTTTACCTGTCACCCTGCTGATTTTTCATCTGCTTTCGCGTCGTGGGCAAGTTACTTACGCCATCAGTTCGCTCATTGTTGCATCATTGGTCTTCTATGGCTGGTGGGAACCTGCCTATCTACTCTTAATTCTTTTGTCGATCGCCGTGAATTTTTGTCTTGGCGAGGCGTTGATTCGAACACGAATAGCGTTAAAGCTACAACGAAAGCTACTGCTTTGGATAGGCATTGCCATCAACCTTATTGCGCTTGGTTGGTTTAAATATGCCAATTTTTTTATCGATTCAGGTAACACATTACTTGGAACCGATATGCACGTGCAACGAATAATACTGCCCTTGGCTATATCGTTTTTTACGTTTCAGCAAATAGCGTATTTGGTCGATACCTATCGGGCACAGACCCATGAGCGTAGCTTCTTACACTATGCGTTGTTCGTGACGTTTTTTCCACAGCTTATTGCCGGTCCGATTGTTCACCACAAAGAAATGCTGCCACAGTTTGCTAAGCAAATTGGTGGACTCAAGCTGCAGCATTTAATCATCGGCGGTACGATATTTTTTCTTGGCTTGTTTAAAAAAGTTATCATAGCCGACGGTGTATCTCCATACAGCGATACGGTATTTGCAATGGCTGCGAATGGAGACACACTCACTTTTCTGGAAAGCTGGACTGGGGCTCTGGCCTATAGCATTCAATTGTATTTTGATTTTTCTGGCTATTCAGACATGGCGATTGGTCTTGCACGAATGTTTGGCGTACGGTTACCGTTGAATTTTAACTCGCCTTATAAGGCACCAAATATCATTGAATTCTGGCGTCGTTGGCACATGACCTTGTCACGTTTTTTACGCGACTATTTATACTTTCCACTGGGTGGAAATCGTCATGGTGCAGCCCGCACTTACACAAACTTAATGATCGTGATGCTACTTGGTGGTTTATGGCATGGCGCAGGGTGGACTTTTGTTTTGTGGGGAGCATTACATGGATTTTATTTGCTGATTAATCACGCATGGCAACATGCAACGGCTGATAGAAAATTGGGAAGCAACGCCAACGCCAACGCCAACGCCAACGCCAACGCCAACGCCAACGCCAACGCCAACGCCAACGCCAACGCCAAATCTGTCACCGCTCAGAATTCAGGTCAGCTCGCTTTAAATGCGGTTGGTAGAGCAGTGGGCATGCTCGCTGCACATGGTCTAACCCTTGTGGCAGTCATCGTGGCCTGGGTTGTGTTTCGCTCTGAAAGTGTCGATGTTGCCGGGCGTGTACTTGCTGGTATGGCTGGTTTAAACGGCATCGCGCTTCCCATTGAATGGTTGAGCTCTCATGCCTCCCTTGCAAATACCTTAGGTTCATTTGGCGTAACGTTCGAACCACTGGCCTATATGGGGCCATTGTTTACACCACTAAGAGATCTTGCCGTTATAAGCGGTACGCAAATACAAGTTGACTCAGTTGGAACTATTACCGCATTGCTATCGCTGAGCTTACCCATAGCGGCAGCTTTGTTCTGGCCAAATACGCAACAAATAATGCGACGCTTTGACCCCGCTATTGGAAAACCTGCCACTGGTGGTGTACCGGAATTGTTGGTGTGGCGTATTAACATCCCATTTGCCATACTCACCGCAATGATGGCGGCTTACGCTTGTTTTGGCAGCTCAGTGGCCAGTCAATTTTTGTATTTTCAGTTTTGATAATCTTGTGAGTAACCTTAATTCACAGCTGCAGGAAAAACGCTTTGCGCAATGGTTTTGCGTATTGTTTGTTTGTTTTGGTGCAATCGTTTTTGTCTTCAAGCGCACAGACTTGTTTCCATGGGTAGGTGTGTGTAATGCAGCTGGTTACGATAGCGAGCACTACATGGCCTATTGTCATAGCACTCGTTACGGGGACTATGAACATTTTGCTTTGTATAACAACTTGGAACCTCAGGCGACTGATGCTTTAAAACAGGCGAGTGTGCTGTTTTTAGGCAACAGTAATACGCAATATGCGTTTTCAACCAGTGCCGTGAGCGATTACTTTGAAACGCAAGGCCTATCGCACTACGTCATGGGCTTTGGCCAAGGTGCCCAAAGCCCAGTGGCGCATGCAGTAATAAAGAAACACCAACTACAACCTCAATTGGTGGTGGCCAACATAGATCCGTTTTTCTCAACAGAGACGAATGGCACATTCCAGCGTGTACTCGATGGAGACGATAAGCTGGCTACGGAGTTTAATAGAAAAAAGCAACTACAGAAATGGCAATCGCGTGTCTGTGGCCAACCCAATAGCCGCTGGTCTCGATGGGCTTGTCAAGGTAAGGCTGAGACACTATATCGGTCGCGCTCTAACGGTCATTGGGTTACCGATTACTATCGCGAAAACCAACGTCATCCTGTTTCAACGTCGAACGACTTAATCGAATCATTAGATCAAGCTGCGCAGGCAGCAAACGACTTTATCAGCAGTATCAATGTTAGACGAGAGTGCGTCGTACTAACACTGACCCCAAGAACAGGCACGCCCAGTCATTTTGCTAAAGCACTGTCAACGAAGCTCGGGCTGCCACTAATCGAACCTGCGCTGGACAACTTAGTCACCATTGATCATTCTCATTTGGATAAGGACAGTGCTATGCGTTGGTCTAGCGCATTTTTGACAGAGTTTGATCAGTACGCAAAACGTTGCGTTAGCGCATCGTCTCTTGCATCAATGGAACGAACATCAGAATAAACGCTGATAGCAGAAAAATTAGCTGTTCTTTTGATTGAAGCTGTTCTTTTGATTGAATATGGGTTGCGCTATATCGGCGCGATCGGTAACGATTCCGTTTGCTCCTTTGTCTATTAATCGTTGCATTTGCTTTGCATCATTGACAGTCCAGTAAACGATTTCAGCGCCAGCATTTTGTACTTTGCTGATGAGGGATTTTCTATCGAGTGGTAAGCCCCAATATGAGGGTGGTATATGTACTTGCTTATAGTGTAAGGGGGCAGTTGGTTTTGTACCCAGAATCAAACGTGCGACTTCCTGATGTGTTGCCGCTGTACTGATGTCAGGTGCGCACTGACGAAAGTGGTGAATAACGTTTGCGTGAAAGCTACCCACATTGAGCCAGCAGGAATTTGCATGACGCTGAGCAATGTTGGCGACAGCGGTTGCAGCTTCAATATCATTATCTTTAATGTCGATATTAATACCAACGCCCGGATACTGTTCGAAGAGATCGTTTAACGTCAGTAACTCGAGCTTATTGCCTCGGTACCGGTCACCGTTTATATCTTTAAACCGGTAACCTGCATCGAACTGCTTCAATTGTGACAGCGAGAATTCACGCACACGGCCTGAGCTATCAGTCGTTCTGCCCAAGGTGTCATCATGTATCACCATAACGTCACCGTCACGACTTAGGCGCACATCAGTTTCCAACACGTGACTGCCGTGCTGTAGAGCAAAGTCAAATGCGGCGGTTGTGTTCTCTGGGGCCAAATGGGCTGTGCCGCGATGAGCGAACAACCTAGGGTTAGGCGTGGCAGGTGGCCGGGTCATGATTATTTACTTGAATTCATTGGTTTTGACAACATTATTGCATTAGATTGAATGCAAGATGCACCGAATTAGCTTCATATCCGTAATAGAATTTAAAGCACTAAAACGCGTTGGACGTGTCGTTCTTCGCTAAACTTTGAACATTAAACTGTTGATGCCCCAGTCATGAGAACAAAAACGCTTATTCTAATTCCATTGTTGTTTGCTTGTGGAATGGTTGCGACTGTGTTGCTACAGGTTGCCGGTCTGATTCAAATCTCGAAGCCATTAAGCCTATCAACTGGTAACGACACAATGATCTCGGCATCGGGTGTTGCAGGAACGGTTGTAGCTGGAAAAAAATCAACTGCAGAACCGTCCAAAGAATCTACTTTGGCCAATGTAGCTGATGCGAAAAGTGAGGAGAACTTGGTTGCTGCATTGACCACACAAGTGGACGAGTTGAGAAAACAAGTGCAAGCGGCCACCGTGCAACGAGATGTGATGCAAGGCAAAATTAAAGAGCTTGGCGAACTTGTGGACAGTGCAACTGATACGAATGCGTTTTTACCGAATGGGCAAGGTGCAGGAACGCAAAACGGTGAAGCTGGTATTAACGCGAACGAATTCAACGCGGGAGAATCTAACCAGTTTAATCGCCGCCGCGGTTTTGGGCAGCCGGACGGTAGCGAACAATACGACAGTCTGGTTGCAGCGGGTATAGATCCTAATGTTGCTTCAGAGATTAAACAACGCAGTGACCAATGGTCGTTGCGACGACTTGAGCTTATTGATCAGGCTTCACGTGAAGGTTGGCGTCAATCCGATCAGTTTGGCGAGCGCTTAGAGCAGCTTCGAGAAGAACGGCCAGACATTCGCTCTGAATTGGGCGATAGTGATTACGATCAATACCTGTATGTTTCGGGGGAGTCGAATCGTGTGCAAATAGCCAGTATCATCGACGGATCAGCTGCACAGTTGGCCGGAATGGAAACGGGCGACTTGTTGCGAACGTACGCAAATGAGCGTGTGTTCAGCTCTCGCGAACTACAACAAGCAACGCGAGAAGGTTCTCGTGGAGAGCTTGTACCAATCACTGTTGAGCGAAGTGGGCAACTCATTAGCTTGGATTTACCTCGTGGTCCTATGGGCGTCACTTTAAATGGGCTGCGTGTTGAGCCTGATGGTTTTTAGAGAGGTAATATTTTCAGTACCCAACTCGAACAGTCGAAGCTTCATTTTTTAGTCTCTGAAAGCTTCGTTGAAGATCTGTACTTCCGGATTCAACTCAAAACAGGCACACAGCTCTGAATTTGATCACCAGCTAAGTTACGGCGTGAAACCGACAATCCTTGTGTAAGAAGACACAGAATTGTATGGACTATGAAACATTGAACCCATTGTGATCGTTGGTTATTGTCGAAGGAGTACCTGTTGCATAATCAAGGATCTGGTACGATCTACAAAGTTATTTTAGAAAGGGTGACAACATGGGTGTAACAGCTAAGGATTTAGGCATAGACCGTATGGATTTGAATACCCGAATGGCGTTGGTGGAAGAAATTTGGGAAGGGATCTTTAGTGACGCTGAGCAATTCCCCATCACAGAAAATCAACGGCTTGAGTTAGATCGGCGCGTAGCTCACCACGAGGCGAACCCTGATTCAGGAGTCTTACTGGAAGATGTCATGCAGCTTGTAAAAAATCGCTTGCACAAGTGACCCGCAGTGTTCGATTTTCCGAGGCTGCTACTGAAGAATTCGTCGAATCGGCTGCTTTTTATCAACAGAGGGTTTATGGTCTGGGTGACGCATTCCAAAATATGGGAAGCAAGATAGGGGTGGCTGTTGATAATTTGTGTATGTTCGCTTTTTCCTAATCCTACCTCAATATCAATCGCATTTCTGCGCTAAGCGTATCACCAGGGTGTAGCTCGCAAACACCTGCATCAATTCCTTTTGCGGCCAAATTAAACGCATCATTCGCATTGGTTACCGGTTCTACTGCAAAGTAGGGTTCGTCGGGGTTGTAAAGCACTAAGTGTGTACAGTTATCCGATGCGTGCATTTCCAACATAATGCCAGCTGAAGGCCAATGCAGACGTGCCGGTGCGCGAAAACCTGATAAGCAGTGATCGATGCGCTGAGCCGGCTCAAGCTTTCGGGTTTGGTTGAAATCGATCTCAGGGCTCAGCGGTATGGCTGCGCCAATAGGTAGGCAATCTCCGTCAGTATCTGGATACATGCCGTCTACTGAAATAGTCAATTCGGGGTGCCCACCGGCAATGGCACGACTGAAATACGGATGCCAACCCATGCCCGCAGGCATCGTGGTCGTGCCGTGGTTTGTCAGGCTCATTTTGCTGATGAGTTGGTTGGAATCTAAGCTGTAGGTGATTGCTGCCTGGATTGGCCATGGCCAGTTAACGTTGCCATCCTCTCGAGTGTCGTATTCAGCTGTGATGCTCGATTTTGATTGTTCTGTGACTCTCCAAGGTAGCTTGCGCAATGCGCCGTGAATGGCGTGGTTTTCGGCGCCGACAAGCTTAATGGGTTGGTTTTTAAAGGTAAATTGCGCATCTCGGATTCGATTCGAGTAGGGCAGCATATGAAAGTTGCTGGCACTCAATGCGGTACCAAGACTAGGGTCTTGAGACCTGCAGTCGGGCATCACATCGTGCCAGAGCTTGTTTTGTAGGACTTGGCAGGACTGAGTCTGCAGACCCATTTGTGGCTGCAATCTCAAGCGCCAGTGGCTTGATTCGAGCTCGATTGCAGAATCTGTTTCTGAATCATCAGTGTTGTTGTTGGCAAGTGGGTTGTGCATCGAGTTAGTATCCTACGGGTTGCAGCTTGGTAACCGGCGTTAGTGCAGCACATGCAATGGCCGCAGTTACACTTATCGCAGTGTCAAAAGTTGCGCACCGTCACGTGGAACTCTACACTTACTTATTAGTCAGCCGTATTTTAATCCAACTTTCAAACTATCGTTGCTAGGGATAATTTTTTTTCGTGAATGTAAAAGCTAATTTGTGTGCAATTCTTGACCGGAAGCGCGCCGCTAATGGAATTTTTTTCGTCAATCGTCGGTCTGAGCCGAGTCGACCTGAAATCGTAAAACGAGTATCCACTATGAATCAAACAGCAACAAAGATGAGTGTCGCAGCGCTTCTATTTTCAAGCCTGGCCCTGACGACAACCGCCTACGCACAATCCACAGGAATCAAACTGGGCCAAGAGGCACCAGCGCCTGAAAAGTTGGATTTAGGTGCAGCACCTGCGAAACCCGCACCTAAGCCCGCCGCTGCACCTTCTGGTGGCTCTGCTGCTGGTGTGCAAACGATTGGTGCATGGCAGGTAAGTTGTAATGCTGGGGCAGATTGCGCAATGGCACAAATAGGCAAGGACAAAACCGGTACACCCATTTTAGAAATGGTGGTGCGAAAACTTGAAACACCGCTCGACGCAGATGGTAGAACCGCTATTGCAGTCGTTGACTTCATCACACCATTAGGCGTGGTGCTGACGTCTGGCCTTGAACTTAAAATTGACGGTGGACAAGGTGAAGCTGCGCCTTTCCAAATTTGCACAGAACAAGGGTGTTTGGTTCGCGAACCTGTTGATCAAGGATTAATCGATCGTTTAAAGAAAGGTAACGGTGCCAGCGTTGCTGTGGTTGCAGCTAATCAAGGTGATGTAACTGCCCAAATTTCGTTGAGTGGTTTCACTAAGGCGTACAACTCACTCAGATGATTAAAGTTGCGCTGGTAGGCGGTAGTGGTGGAATAGGTGCCGCGCTGCTATCGAAGCTCAGTGAACGAACTGATGTTGAGTCAATTCACAGTACGTATTTTCGATCCCCTGCTGCCGGTTCGCTTGGCAGCATAGGGCAATTTGGAGCTAACGTTGACGTCAAGTGGTCACAGGTTGATGTGACGAGTGACATCAGTGTTGAGCAATGGTTTGCCGACATAGGCGAGGTCGACTGGTTAATTAACTGCGCAGGGTTCTTACACGATTCAACCTCAGAGCCAGAAAAAACGATAGCGCAATTCGACCCTGAATTTTTTCAGAAAAACATGCAGGCGAACTGTTTGCCTAATCTGATACTCGCAAAGCACGCGGCTAAAGTACTAAGAAGGTCAGATAAAGGCATCTTTGCAGCTATCACTGCAAAGGTTGGCAGCATTGAGGATAACCGACTCGGTGGTTGGTACAGCTATCGAGCATCCAAAGCGGCGGCAAATATGGTGCTCAAATCTTTATCCATAGAGTGGCAACGAACGGCACCCAATCTAAGAGTAGTGGCGCTGCACCCTGGTACAACCGATACTAAATTATCAGCACCGTTTCAGTCGCGTGTGGCACCAGGGAAATTGTTTACTGCGGAGCAAACAGCAGCATACTTGCTTACTCAGCTAGATCAATTGCATGAATTGCCCAGTGGCAGGTTCGTTTCCTATGATGGCGAAGAAATTCCTTGGTGACTTAAACAGGCTCTACTTTTTTATGCTCGCTGAGCTTGTCTAATTTGTATAGGGTAACCACACTTGGTTCATCAGATGCCGGTTTCACCTTAGGATCAAAAATTCCTAGCGCATCATCGGTCGCATTATCGTGTTGGGTGCGAGCATTTGCATCAAAATCGTAGAGTGTTCGGTCAAGCATGTGCGAAGGCTTCACGTTGCGAATCGCTTTCATCATAGAACCAATTCTTGAAGGGTCTGAGACTTCCCAGTCTGCAATCATGGCTTTCATATTTTGGCGCTGAAGGTTTGGCTGAGAACCACATAGCGTGCATGGAATGATCGGGTAGTTTCTAACGATTGCGTGCGCGGCAATGTCTTTTTCACGGCAATAGGCTAACGGTCTTATAACAATATTGCGACCGTTGTCAGCATGCAATTTAGCGGGCATCGTTTTAATGCTGCCGCCGTGAAATAAATTAAGCAGTAGCGTTTCGAGTAGGTCATCTGCGTGATGGCCTAGTGCAATTTTAGTTGCACCCAGAGCATCGGCTGTTTTGTACAAAATACCGCGACGCATTCGTGAACATAGACCACAGGTAGTTTGTCCTTCAGGTATCTTCTCTTTAACGATGCTGTAGGTATCTTCTTCAACTATCTGGAACGGCATGTCTATGGAGCGCAGGTAGTTGGGTAGTACTTCTTCAGGAAACCCAGGTTGTTTCTGGTCAAGGTTTACTGCAACCAATTCAAAGTTTATTGGAGCCACCGCTTGCAAATGCCGCAACAGATCAAGCATGACGTAGCTATCTTTACCGCCAGACAGGCACACCATTATACGATCGTTATTTTCGATCATATTGAAATCGGTAACAGCCTTACCAGTCTCGCGTTGTAACTTGAGCTGACGTTTGCTGTCTGCTGGTGAAAGGCGTGTGTATTGGCTCACTTGACTGGAATTGTTGGTGGGTGGGTAGGCCGAATTGTACCACTGCACTGCAGATGTCCTAGCAAGTGGCGTCGATAATTCTTATGATATGAGTCGAAAAAAGCGATTAGCTCAATGAATTATAACGCCGGTATGGCGCAGGGAGGTATGCTTAAACGCGTCCATGCGTTAACGCCAGAAGTGCGAGTTTGACCGTCTCAATGAGTTACCGTGACACAGCCGACGATTGTTGCTCAAGATGTATGCTCGATTTGAGACGTATTCTTGCGGTTAATCCTCTTAATTACCCCAAATGGGTGTAGTCCCTTGGATTATCCGTAGATATACTGAAATTCCGATGGCAAAAGTGGTAAGGGCCAATGAAAATATTAATACTAGATGATCACACGCTGTTTCGCGAAGGCATGAAGTTGCTTTTAAGTGGACTGCATCAAGACTTAACAATCCACGAAGCTGAGACAATGCAAGCAGCACTTGCATCACTCGAGGCTAATAACTACGACTTAGTACTACTCGATCTCACCTTGGCAGATATGTCTGGGTTAGATACTTTGCGGGCGGTTAAGCATAAACTCGATGACACACCCGTTATCGTGCTTTCAGCTTTACAAGATCCTCCTATCATCTACCAAGCAATTGAAGAAGGTGCAATGGGTTTCATTACCAAGTGCGCTACTCATCAAGAGCTACTCGCTGCGATAAAACTGATACTGGCTGGAGGTATTTTCCTTCCTCGCGAGGTGACTTCTACACCGATGGTCAGTAACAATTCGAGCGATACAATATCATCTGAACAAGAGATACTCAGTGCTTTGTCAGATAGGCAGCGCGAAGTGTTGAAATATTTGTTGCAAGGTAAGCCCAACAAAACTATTTCGGCCAATCTGCATATTTCTGAAAACACGGTGAAAGCACATCTATCTGCAATTTTTCGAGCATTGGGTGCGCGCAACAGAACTGAAGCTGTCTACTTTGCAGCCAGAGCTGGTGTGCCGTTAGATTAGTTGTCTCAGATTAAGATGAGTTAGCGTGGTGGATGTGAGTTGTAAGCGTGGATTGAATTAAGCAATTGTCGTTAGGCTGAGCCGTAAGAGCGGATTGTGTTTAGCTACTTTGGTTAACTTGAGCTGTAAGCGTTTACATTGAGCTTAGCTATTTTGAGTAGGGGTAAGCTGTAAGCGAAAGGAATGACTTACAGTTTTATCCACGCCTCGGCTTTAGATGATGCGTAAATCGCGTCCTCAACTTGGCGATTAATGAGGTAGTCTGCAGCGAGATTCCACACAGGTTTGTCATAAAGTAGGTGATCGACTATGTGACGGTTAGTGCGGTAAACACAATCGCCGCCAAAATCAATATTGTCCCATTGATAGACATGCTCGTGCAGTTGGGTGGCGCCATGCTTGCGAATATGAATTTGTCCTTCGCCATTAAGATACAAACTACCAGCGCTACCTTCTACTCGCATCTCACCCATGGTAAGACGTGCATTGCTGGCAGCGTGATCGGCGAGACGATTGCCATTTAATATTCCTCGAACACCCTTGTCGAATTCCATAACAATAACGCCAGCATCTTCGCCAGCAATGACGGGGTTAAGTTTCGTGAGTCTGGCAAATAGCCCAGTTAGGTCGCCTAAAAGATAACGGAACACATCGACGAAGTGTATTCCTGTTTCTTGAACCATAAACCGCGTTTGTTGCTGAAAATAAGGTTGCCGATCGAGGTATGCATTGTCTCCTTGGCCATCACCTGGTCTGAAATTAAAATTGATCTCGTACAGTTCCCCTAATTGTTTTGTCTCTAAAATTGTTTTAATTTCTCGATACCATGGTTGGAAGCGAAAATTTTCGTGAACAGCAACGAAGGCTTTTTTTGCTGTTATTCGAGCAACCACTTGAACGGCTTCAGCAACCGATGTGCAAAATGGCTTTTGACATATCACTGCTTTGTTGTGCGCAATGCACTGTTCGATAATGTGCGCATGACTATCAGGCGGCGTGATAGCGTCGATGACATCTGCGCCGCTTTGTTCTAACAACAAGTTTAAATCGGTATACAAGTGCTCGATACCAAATTCAGACTGAATGGCTTTGCCCAGCTGGATATCTTCAGCATGAAGTGCAACAACGTCAACATCAGGCATTCGTTGCCAAGCTGCGTAGTGAAATCGGCTGAAGTAGCCGGTGCCAACAACGGCAACGCGTAGCGGTTTAGTGAAAGCAGACGTCATTATTCTAAACGGATAGCGCTTTGATCGCGCTTTGGACAGCCTTACTCACATCCATTAGGCCACTGTTGCCGCCAAGCTCGCAGGTTCGTAATTTTCCATCAGCGAACGCTTTGAATACGGCTCGCTCAATGAGCTGTGCAGCCTTATAAGCATGTTCATCTTCGTGCTTCTCCGACAACCAATCTAATAACATCGCACCGGATAAGAACATAGCCGTTGGATTGGCAAGTGCCTTTCCTACAATATCGGGCGCTGTACCGTGACAGGGTTGGAACACGGCATTGTTATCACCAATGTCTGCTGAGGGTGCGTAACCCATACCACCAATCAACGCCGCAGCTTGATCAGATAAGATGTCACCAAACATGTTTTCAGTCACCATCACATCGTAATCCCAAGGGCGTGTAATTAAGTTCATCGCCATGGCATCGACATACGCATGATCTGTTGGAGCTGAATATTGTTGCGCTATTTCATAGAATATTTTTCGAAAGAACACGAATGCGCCAAACACATTGGCTTTGTCGATACACGTAACTCGGTTGCTACCTCGATTCTGAGAGCGGCGTTTCTCCCAGAGTTTGAAGGTGGCAAGAAATAGTTTTTGAGATATGTCGCGTGTGACAACCAGCGTTTCGGTTGCACGTTCGTCACCTTCCAGAGTGCCTTTCGCATCGGGTGCAAATAAACCTTCAATTGATTCACGAACGAGTACGAAATCAATAGCTCGCTTGTCGGCAAGGGGAGTGGGAACACCCGGTATTGTTCGAACGGGTCGAATACCGGCATATAAACCGAGTTTAAATCGCAGCTCCACTTGCGGTGTAATCTCTGTGCCATCTGGATAGCGAACGGTTGGGTCGCCCATTGCGCCAAGCAAAACGGCATCAGCGCTTCGCGATTTTTCCACAGTCGATTCTGGCAAGGCATCGCCGGTTTCCTGGTAGGCAGATGCACCAGCCGGCAAGCTGTTCATGTCTAAACCAAACCCTCCAACACGCTCACACGCCATCTGCATAAGCTCTAAACACGGCTCCATTACTTCGATTCCGATACCATCGCCTGGCAGTATTGCAAGCGTGTATTTATTCTGAGTTGTCATGTTTTTTTGTCTACAAAAACTGTTCAAGATGTCCAAGTGGTACATCCCAATGTGGGAGTCTACGGCCGCGAACCTTAGCATCGAAGCTATATATTTGACTGTCTAGTAAGTTACCAACGTAAGCAGTTGATCGATCAGTACCACCAAAAGCCAGGCTTGAAATGTTTTTTAATCGAGTATTGCCATTGGCGCTCAAATGCAGTTTAGACATCGTGTCAGATGCATAAGCGTTTTCTGCAGCGTCAATAAATGCTTCGTCGCAATCTTCGATGATGTGTTGTTGAGTACCATCTGGTGACACTTTGATGATGCGATTGCTGACTATGCTCGTGACCCACAGATCGCCCATTTCATCTTGAGCCAATCCATCTGGATAAGTGCCTCTAGAAAATGTGGTAATCAACGATGCGTTGTATAGAGACCCGTTGTCGCTTAAGTCGAAGCGGGTAAGGCGCCGACCAAACGTCTCATTGACGTAAACGACCGAGTTGTGCGTATCCACAATACATTCATTTGTGTAGCCAAGACCGCTGGCCACAATCTGTGCATCACTTTGCCCCGGTTCTGCTACGGCGATAAATCCAGTGCAAGCATGTTGTCGGTAGTCACGCTCGCGAGGGGCTAATGTGGTACTCACTGTTATCCAAAGTCGACCAAACCCGTCGAGTGTGACAAAGTTGGTAGGAGGCAGAGGAATACCGTTTGCGTGCGTCACCACAGGTTCAGTGGCACCGCTGGGTTGGATACGATAAATACCGCCGCTGGACTCCCCGAGGTGTGCAACGAGTAAGCTGCCATTGGGTTCCAGGGCAATGCCATTGGGTTTTAGCGCGTTATGTGGATTGTTTCCAAGTATGTGGTGGCTGGTTCCATCTGGGCTAATAATACTAATCCCACCGTATTTTGAGCAATTAGACGTGAATATCAGGCCAGAAACGTGCGAGAGCACGCATTCTGGCCGGTTTAGGCCTTGTCCCAAGGTAGAAATCGTGTTGTTTTTGGGGTCCACTCTGGTATCAACTCGGTATTTTTGCTGGCGCTAGCAGCTGGTGTAGTCTCTGTCACTATACGTAGGCGACAATAATTGTAAACGCTGAGCGGCTGGCATTCCAGTCGTCGCTGGATTGCACGATTTGGAGATGAACATGAATACAACAGCAGATATCGATATGAAGGATCTGGTCGAGACCGATCGGGACCATATGTGGCATCACTTAACGCCGCATAAGCCGTTGGAAACAAAAGACCCATTGGTCATCGTCAAAGGCAAGGGCTTGCGTGTTTGGGATGCTAAGGGTAAAGAACATCTGGATGCCGTATCGGGTGCTGTTTGGACCGTCAATGTTGGGTATGGCCGTGAAAGTATTGCTGATGCGGTGCGCGATCAATTGGTTGAAATGTGTTATTTCGCCGGGTCTGCAGGCAATGTCCCTGGGATCAAGTTTGCTGAAAAGCTGATTTCTAAAATGCCCGGCATGAGCCGCGTCTACTACTCAAATTCAGGTTCTGAGGCCAACGAGAAAGGCTACAAAATCGTTCGCCAGATTGCCGCTAAAAATGGTGGCAAGAAGCATAAAATCCTGTTTCGCGACCGTGATTATCACGGTACGACGATCACTGCGCTAAGTTCATCTGGCCACATTGAGCGAAAAGCACAGTATGGACCGTACACACCAGGATTCGTTGAAGTTCCACATTGCTGTCAGTATCGCTGCCAGTACGATGATGAAACCGATTACGGGGTTAAGGCTGCGCGTGAGATTGAAAAAGTCATTCTAGCCGAAGGTCCAGATACCGTTGGTTCTATTGTGTTGGAACCGATCACTGCCGGTGGTGGCGTTATTCTCCCTCCTGAAGGTTATTTCGAGACTGTGCAGGAAATCTGCAAGCAGTACGGAGTGCTGTTACATATCGACGAAGTTGTGTGTGGGTTGGGTCGTACTGGAACGTGGTTTGGGTATCAGCATTACGGTATTAAGCCAGACATCGTCACCATGGCAAAAGGTGTTGCCAGCGGGTATGCCGCTATTTCTTGCACGGTAACAACAGAAGAAGTGTTTAATCAGTTTAAAGACAGTGATGACCCAATGAGCTACTTTCGCGACATCAGTACGTTTGGTGGTTGTGCAGCTGGGCCTGCTGCGGCACTGGAAAACATGCGCATCATTGAAGATGAGAACCTGCTTGAGAACACCACCAAGATGGGCGAGTATTTGATGGAGAAACTCAGAGGATTGCAGAACAAGTACAAAGTCATTGGCGACGTACGTGGCAAGGGCTTGTTTTGCGGCATGGAATTGGTTCTAGACAGAAAAACCAAAGAAGCAGCTCCTGAATCTATGCTGATGGCTATTGCTGCCGACTGCATGGAGCAGGGCGTGATAATCGGTCGTACAAACCGTAGCTTGCAAGGTTTAAACAACACAGTGACCTTAAGTCCTGCATTGATCTGTACGACTGACGATATCGATGAAATTGTCGAAGCCATTGACAGTGCAATGTCTCGTCACGCGATAGTGTAAAGACGACGCTAGACAACGACCGAATGGGTCGTTGTATTGTTGCTATCTAGGGAATTACTGGATAGGTGATTAAAAAGCCAGCTGAACTTTAGCTGGCTTTTTTGTGTGCTTAACTTTTCCACTAAACCTTAATCAGTCCGCTCATCCTGCCTTTTTGCGGTTGGACGGCTTTAGAGCGCCTGATCATGCATATTGATTATGCATGTTTGTATGCATATAATGTGTGCTAATCCAATCGAGCTTTCACTGATGAGAACAACTTTGAATATTGACGACTCTTTGCTGGAAAAGGCTAGAGAGCTGACGGGAGTGTCTGAAAAGACCGCCATCGTTAAGATGGGGATGGAAGCGTTAATAGCCCGAGAAAGCGCTAAGCGTTTAGCGCAGCTCGGTGGTTCTGACCCGCTCATTGAAGACATTCCTCGCCGCCGGTCATCCAAGTGACCTGTCTGTTGGATACGTCAGTTTGGATTCGCCATTTTCGTGAATCCAATGTAGAGGTCGTGCGGATGTTAGAAGAGCAGCAGATTGTCACACACGAATTTGTTGTCGGTGAGATCGCATGCGGTAGCCTCAAACATCGGACGAAAACGCTAACCTATCTCAAAGCCTTACCAGAACTTCCATTCGTACCAATTAGCGACGTTATGACTTTAATCGAATCAAAAAAGCTGTACAGTAAGGGAATCGGGCTAATTGACGCGCAGTTGCTGGCTTCAGTTTTAATAACCCCCGGCACATTTCTCTGGACTGCTGATAACAGACTCGATGCAATAGCCTCTGAATTGAACGTTTCTTATTCCATGGTCAGTTAGCGAACGCTATGCAAAAAAAAGGCAACCCATTGGTTGCCTTTCTCTTTTTCAAAACAGCGCCTTAACGACGCTCTTTATCTTTCAGCTTATTCAGCAAGGCCTTTAAGCTTTTCCATCATTGGGCCCACAACACCACCAAGTACATCTCCAACACCTTCCTTATTAAGAACGGTATCAGCCAGTGGGGTTAGTTTAGCAATACCGCTGCTAACCACTTTAGTGAGAGGACCACGTGCCATTTCAGGTACTGCTTCGAAGTCAGTGATCGCACTGTCCAGACCACCAGAGATTTCTTCAAGCTTTGGAAGGGCAGTAGTTGCAGATTCTGCATCACTAACACTTCCTAGTACTGCACCAGCTGTTCCGAAGATTCCACCGAATTTACGGCTTATAGCACCAAGACTAAAGCTGCTTCGATCGATTGTCTCAGTTGTTGCAGCAGCATCTGTTTCTGCAGCAGCATCACTTTCAACAGCAGCGTACTTTACTTCAGGAGAAGTGCTTTGCTCGGTGGCTTCAGCAGTAGATTCTTCGGTTGCGTCAGCAGCAACTTCTTCAACAGCGGCTTCATCTTCTGTAGCAACTTCTTCAACTTTCGCATCAGCGTCAGCGGCTACTTCTTCAACAGCAGCGGTACCTTCAGCGGCCACTTCTTCAACTTTCGCATCAGCGTCAGCGGCTACTTCTTCAACAGCGGCTGTACCTTCAGCAGCAACTTCTTCAGTTTCTGCAACAACACCTTCAACGGCTGCATCACCAGTTGCAGCAACGCCTTCTACAGCAGCGTCACCAGTTTCAGCAACGGCTTTTACAGGTTCAGCAACATCTGCGTCTTTTTTGCCGCCGAAGAGGTTAATACCAATCCACATAAGCGCAATGATGCCGGCGATGGGTAGAATTTTCTTCCAGATTGGTGTGCCACCGTCATTGTTACCGCCAGATCCGCCAAAGTTGCTAGCACCGCTGGTAGCAGATGCTTTAGCGTTGTTTGCAGCTTTACCAGTAGCTTTAGTTGCAGACGATGCAGCAGACGTTGCTTTACTTGCGGCGGCTCCGGCAGCGGCAGTAGCGCCACCTGTAATGCTACTGAGAAAACCCTGCGAGCTAAGTTGGTCGTTTAGACCCGCTGGCATTGCTTTAGTAATGTTCTGGTCTTGGTCTTTAAGCATGTTAGCCAAACCGCTAGCATTTAAACCACCTGTCATGACTTTACGCTTGATCACACCCATAACCATTGGAGCTGCCATGCCCATGATTGATTTAGCGCCACCTTTGCTCAGGCCAGAAACACCAGATACAGCGCCTGTTAGTGCTCCAACGCCTTTGTCGCCAAATAGCGACCCAAGTGTCTTGTTGCCACTGTCAAGAACTGAACCAGCTTTGTCGCTGCCCAGCATTGAACCAAGGTTGTCTAATAAACCGTCGTCTTGACTATTGACCGCCTTTAGAAGAGAGTCTGCTCCGCTTGGAGTAGAGGCTGATTGCGCAAGTCCTTTGAGCAGACCAGGAACCGCGGCACCTAACGCTGCGTCTGCCTTGCCTGATTCGTTGCCCAACATTTTGCTTACATGGCCTTTAATCTGGCCGGTTAGCTGGTCTTTGACCAGATCTACTAGGTTGAATGACATCAATTTCCCCAAATATATAAGTCGTTACATAAAAAAATCAGGCAATCGTGAGTGTCCGTTGGACGCCTGAACGAGTGCAAGTCTACACGCACATGGGCTAACTGTTAACGATTGGACAGTAAACCCCTGCAAACTCGTAACTCTTTAAACTAATTGATAAAACTATCGAACATAAAGCCGAATTAGTACGTGTGTTAACGGGGTCAATACGCTAGAAAAGCGATTTCGACTCTATCAATACGTATGAATGCAAAATTCGGTGAACTTACTGGCTTAGTGTCGGTTAACTATGTTAGGTCGATTAAACCTAAGACAGCCTTACCGGATCATGAAAACAGTGGTAACAAGTGTACCGTGGGAGCGCACACAGTGGTTGAAATCTGTTTCAATGTCCGCAGGTTTTTACGATTTAGGAGTAAGCCCAGATGGGTATTAAAGACGATTTTTCAGAAGACGAATGGTTCCTGCTGAGTTCAACGCCAGCAATGATTGGGGCTGCCATGAGCAGCGCTGCGCCAAGTGGCGTGATTGGTACAGTAAAAGAGATGACTGCGGGTATGCGCGGCACTGTTCAAGGACTGAACGATTATCCGGAAAGTGAACTCATTACAGCGTTGCTAGAAAAGGCGGCGAATTGGGATGAGGCAAAAGATAAGATGAAAGATTACCGCGAAAAAGCGAAAGAGCGACTCGATGGTGCTGCAATAAAATCTCGAGAAGAGTTGCAATCGCATGTTCTTAGCGATTGTGCGGCAGCGGCCAAACTGGTTGATGAAAAGTGCTCTGCAGCCGAGGCGAAGGTTTATAAAGAGTGGAGTGTCAAGTTAGCCAACAAAGTCGCTGAAGCTGCGAAAGAGGGTGGCATACTTGGGTTTGGTGGGGAACGCGTCAGCAGTGAGGAGTCTGCTTTAATCGCCAAGATTGAAACAGCGCTCGGTGCGCCAACGGGCCATTTATTTGCTTAAAAATACAGTCGTAAAATTGACATTTACGCACACTGATTTGTACGCACACTAAAGTTGATGTCAATTTAGACACAGCTCTAGTGTGCATTTGGTTCCTGATAAGAAGTCCTCGCTGTCTAATCGCTCGTTCCCTTCAACGTACGAAAGCTCACCTTGCCGGTCTGGCGATAACTTTTGGCTACGTAACACGTTACTGCCATTCATTATCTTTAACTCATTGATAGTTAGAGAATAAAAAAACAGATGAACCCCCTCTCAACAAGCAACACGACAATTTTGGGTCGTTTGTTGCAATTGATATTCATATAAGTCAAACTACACATATACATATAAAGATATCTTTATGTCATGGATTCATTACTAGCAGGTTTACGTGCAGCAGGGGAGCCAACCAGGCTCAGACTCCTCGCCCTTTGTGCGCATGGTGAGCTTAGCGTCACGGAGCTCACTCACATACTTGGCCAGAGCCAACCGCGTGTCTCACGGCATTTGAAGTTGCTCGTTGAAGCAGGTTTGTTGGAAAGGTTCAGAGAAGGAGCTTCGGTTTTTTACCGTATTTCAGAGCGCAGTGAGCCCGCAGTCTTAGCAAGAACGCTGGTTGATCTATTGCCGAGCGATAGTGTTGAGCTCAATCGTGATTTATCTCGCTTGGAAACAACTCGACTGAAACGCGCCGAGGCTGCACTTGCCTATTTCAATGAAAACGCGTCGCAGTGGAATCAGATTCGAAGCATGCATGTTGCGGAAACAGAGGTTGAGCAACAACTGCTTGAGCTTGTTGGGTCGAAGTCGATTGAGTCCTATCTTGATATCGGCACTGGCACAGGCCGAATTCTTGCGCTAATGGCTGAGCGTGTTCAGCATGGTCTGGGCATTGACCAAAGCAATGCCATGCTTGCGCTTGCTCGAACTCACCTTGAGCAAGAGGGTTTGAAAAACGTATCGGTGAGAAAAGGGGACATGTACAGCATGCCACTGGACGATGGCACCGTTGATCTTGCAACCATCCATTTAGTATTGCACTACGCACAAGACCCGCAATTAGTGATCAATGAAGCAGCCAGAACACTGAAGAAAGATGGCCGCCTATTAATTGTCGATTTTGCGCCCCATGAAGAAGAACACCTACGCGATGAGCACAAGCATCAAAGGCTAGGTTTTAGCGATAAAGAAATACGACAGAGCATGAGTGATGCAGGTCTAAAGCCTGGTAAAACGCATGCTCTCGTTGGCGATCCACTCACGGTTAAAATCTGGCAAGCCAGTCATCCTGGTGCGTTGCACTAGACGCACATATGCCAATCATTCAAACATCGAGAGGCCATCAATATGAATAAAACAACACTGTCATTTGAATTTTTCCCACCGCGCACTGAAGCGCAATCTGCCCGTTTTTGGCGAACATTGGGTTGCCTTGAAACCGTGTCTCCAGATTGGTATTCAGTCACTTATGGTGCTTTGGGTTCCGCCAGTGAAGCTAGCGTCAACATTGTTGGTGCACTGCAGAAAGCGAGCGACGTACCCGTTGCAGCGCACTTGACCTGTGCTGGCCAGAATCGCGCACAGCTGTTGGACAAACTTGCCGAATTTAAAACGATGGGTGTAAATCGCATCGTGGCATTGCGTGGTGATAAAACCGAAGCTGAGGCAACATCGAAATACCACAATTTGCGCTATGCAAATGAGTTAGTCGAGTTAATCGCAGAAACGGGTGACTTTGATGTCAGTGTTGCGGCTTATCCCGAAGTGCATCCAGAGGCTGAATCGGCCAACACTGATATGCAAGCTTTAAAAGATAAACTGGATGCTGGTGCGTCTCGCGCGTTAACACAGTTTTTTTTTGAACCCGAAATCTATTTGCGTTGGCGTGATGCGGCCGTAAAATTTGGTATCGATAAACCGCTGGTACCGGGCATTCTGCCTATTCACGACATTGATAAAGTACTCAATTTTAGTAGTCGTTGTGGGGCAACTGTACCACCAGCACTCGTTGAACAATTTCGATGCGCTAAAACCGACGAAGATAAGCATGCTTTGTCGTTGGAGCATTCGGTTGAGCTTTGCAGGACGTTACAAGATGAAGGTGTTGAGTCGTTCCACCTTTACACTTTGAACCAGTCGACTCTGTCATTCGAAGTCAGTAAAGAGCTGTTGAGGGTTAATAGTAGCGTTGCCGCAGCTTAAAAGCGGCTTTTTAGCGCCCACGCCTGATTTTTAGTACGCCAGACAAGATATAATCGGCGATCTTGATCGTCTGGTATATAAGTCCCCATGTCCGAAATGCCCAAAGTAGGCTTTGTTAGCCTTGGTTGCCCGAAAGCGTTGGTCGATTCTGAACGAATCCTTACCCAACTGCGTACCGATGGTTATGAGGTTGTGCCTGATTACGACAGTGCCAATATCGTTGTCGTTAACACTTGTGGTTTCATCGACAGCGCCGTTGAAGAGTCGCTGGACGCAATCGGTGAGGCGCTTGACGAGAACGGTCGCGTTATAGTGACCGGTTGCTTGGGTGTCAAAAGCGAAGAAATTTTACATCGGTTTCCGCAAGTGTTAGCGGTTACTGGTCCTCAAGCTTATGAAGAGGTGGTTGGTGCGGTTCATAAACATGTGCCTATTGAAGTTGAGCATGACCCATTCACCGAACTAGTCCCACCCCAGGGTATTAAGCTTACCCCAAGGCATTACGCTTACTTAAAAATATCAGAAGGGTGCAATCATCGCTGTAGCTTCTGCATCATCCCATCGATGCGCGGCAACTTAGTGAGTCGCGATGTTGGTGATGTCATGGCCGAAGCACAACGATTAAAAGACGCTGGGGTTCGCGAGCTTTTGATCATCTCTCAAGACACCAGCGCTTATGGCGTTGACATTAAATACCGCACAGCGTTCTGGAATGGTCGGCCGATTAAAACGCGCATGAAGGAGTTGTGTGAAGCATTGGGCGAGCTTGGTATATGGGTTCGCCTGCATTACGTTTATCCCTATCCGCACGTAGACAACATTATTCCTTTAATGGCAGAGGGTTTAATTTTGCCGTACTTGGATATTCCGTTTCAACACGCAAGCCCGCGCATTCTAAAGCTGATGAAACGCCCTGCGGCGGCAGAGAATAACCTCACTCGTATTCGTGCATGGCGAGAAATTTGTCCTGAGCTCACTATTCGTAGTACGTTTATTGTTGGCTTCCCCGGTGAGACTGAAGAAGAATTTGAAGAACTATTAGATTTTCTTGAAAAAGCGCAGCTTGAACGAGTAGGGTGCTTCCAGTATTCCCCAGTTGAAGGTGCTAAGGCGAACGACCTACCAGACCCTGTACCAGATGACATAAAACAAGAACGTTTCGAGCGATTTATGGCAACACAGGCCAGAATAAGTCAGGCGAAATTGCAGGCGAAGGTTGGGTCACGTCAGATAGTGTTGGTCGATACCGTTGGTGAGTCCACGGCAGTTGCAAGAAGTGCGAGTGATGCGCCAGAGATTGATGGCGTGGTGCATGTGACTTTGGATGACTACGATATTGAGCCAGGTGATTTTATTGAGGTCGATATCACTGGGGCGGATGAGCATGATTTGTTTGGGGTTGTGCCGGGGTAGAAATCAGTATTTGTCGCAAAAATTGAAAACTGCCTTAAAACGCTTGTGATAAACAGGCAGGTTGGGTAACTCTTCCGATCCAATCTGCCCAGAACGCTGGCACCTCTACCCACCGAAAGCGATATCGCGTTTTGCTGTAGAGATAGTTACCGTAAAACCCATCACCACATCGATTAAAGCTGCCATTGTCATAATTAAGAATGTCATGTTGCCCAGCCGTGGAACTACGAGTAATTCTATTAAGAAGATGACGAAAACCAACAATGAGAGCGCGTGATCGATAATTGATATCACCGATGTTCTAGTGGCCTTGAACGTCTCGATGTACAAGAAAAACACACTGGCTAAAATAAATGCATCGCTTACCGTCACGATGATGCGACGTGTTGATGGAAGGTCAAACTCGAAGAGAATGACGTTAATCATCGATTGATCTATGGAGCCTGAGAGCATGACAATATTGGCTGCTATCAGAACGTAGAAGAACAGTGGGATTGAGAGGATTAGGCGCATTTTATTACGTTGCGATCAGCCTTGAATATCAAAGTATAGAACGCTCTCAGCAATTAGCACTTATCCGACATATTACTGCTTCAGGGCCCTTATATCGGGCACTTTGTTGCACGAAATTATTTGAAGACGTGATTTTGGCGAACAGTGTAACTTTGTTCCAGCTCTTTGATTAAGAGCTGGAAAGGTGTTTTACACAATCTGCTTTTTAGGGCTTTTGCCTTCAAGCAACAGCAGAGAGTTTTGCAATGTGCTCAAAGGCTGTCATTTCAGTTGTAGGCATGAGAGATCGCGTGCCACTTGCTTCGAGCGTTTGAGAGTTTTCGCGACGACGTTTAAAGTGGATGGTGTCGTCAACAATCTTATGTTTAAAGCCTTGCCATACACTTTCGCAGTTCCAGTGCCAATCTTCAAAGGCGAAGCCTTCCTTAATTTTACGTTCGCAGTAGGGAATGGCTAGGTGGGTTGATCGGTGGGCCATACACATTGCATCCCAATAGTTTCCAAAGCGCAGAAAATCTGCCGAAAAGTTTGGATCATCTTGGTCCATTCCAATTAGCACACTAGAGACACCTTGAAAAAACCAGTTGAACTCAGGATGAGCGATAGTTTTATCATCTTGGGTTGAAAGGTACGCATGGGCTTTTTGTATCCAGTTCTCACCCCAGAGATCATCCCCGTCAAGAAACGCGATAAGATCGCATTCGCAAGACTCAGCCGCAGCATTTCTGACAAGGCCTTGATCACCAAATTCTGTTTCCATTATTTTGGTATCGTCGTCGAGACCTTCAAAAACAGCGCTAGTTTGTGCATCTGGCTTATCCAGTACGACGATTTTTTGAGTTTTTATGCCATGTGCTTCAGCGAATTTACACGCATCCAACATACTGTTGTATGAAACACTTGCCATTGCGCCTTCACCATGTGCTGTTAGCACAACCCCAACGCTTAAGTTTCTTTCTTCTGTCATTGTCCGTATACCTAGTATGTACTGTTGGTCAAAAGTGAATTAGCTGTTGTTTGCTAACTTAGGGCTCTCAGTACTTAATTCAGCCAGATTCATCGCATTTTTTAAAGTATCGCGGTAACTATCTTCATTACATAAAGCAAGTGCATGCTCTCGACCGTGCTGAGCTTTTTCTAAAGCTGCTGGGTAGTCAGTAAGTAGGGCGTTGAGTGCTGCACAATACGCATCTGGATTGGCGTAGTCGCTTACAGCCCAACCTGTTTGCTCAGTGATTAGATCGCCTACACCGCCAACTTCGCTGGCGACGATGGGAATACCACGGCTCGCAACATCTATTAATATGATTGGCAGACCATCCCAACCTGAGGTATAGAGAAAGCAGTCACACGATGCTATTGGCAGATCATCTATTGAAGAATAGGTACCCATAAACCGAACATTGTCTGGGGCCGCGTCGGTAGTGACCTCTGAATCGTTTAATACCGTCTTACCCCAAACCCAAAATTCAGTGTCTGGCATTCGCGTAGCGATGGCGAAGAGTACGTCCACTCTCTTTTGGCGATCAAAGCGTCCAGACCAGAAGACTCGTCTGACTCCATTACTGGCGCTTCGTTCAGTTAATGCATTAAAATAGTTGACTGATTTTTCGGCAGCCGGTGTATGCAACGTGGCTATTTTTTCACGCTGTTTTGCGGTTAAACAATAGCGGTTTTGTAGTTCTGAACGCAGTACCGTATTGTCAGTAAATACTGATGTACAGTAGTTGAATGTTGGTAGAAACCATTGAATAGGGTAACCGCCTTTATTGCCTTTTATATCTCTGTCCCAGCAGAACAAATAGAAATAGATATCCATCCATGCTGATAATTGTTTGCCAAATGTGTTTGTTAGATGCCAGCCAAGGTTACTGTTGATATTAACTAGCTTTTTTGGACGTAAGCCTCGAACAAGATCCATTAGAATTCTAATTTTTCGTTCCTGTTGATGCGAAGCTGTGTGTTTACTGAGGTCGAATACATCCACGTTCTCTGGAAACCAATCTGGACGTTCGAATGCAGATAGATCGGTTGTTATAACCAGTATATTCTCACCATCAGTTAGTTGAGCTAAGGTGTTAGTGAACTGCCCAGCAACGTTTGCTGACCCTGCCATTCTACAGTGTGGCATCAAAACAATAACATCGTATTGAGTCTTATTAAGCTCCGGTACTATGTCACGCATATTATGCATAATGTCAGCTTCTGGGTGGAACAGTGGCGCCATACGGATTAGATTTGCGCCGTATGGGCGAACAACCTGAGGTTCAAGTGCCGTAGCCTTTTTGATCATTTGAGCGATGTTGCCAGTCGCCAGTTTCGCGGTACGGGTCTTAAAGTATATTGCTGCGTGCTCGAGAGAGCTACAGCTTAATGGATGTTCTGCTGGGAAATGTTGCAAGTGTAGTCCCGAAACCGCTGAGACATCTTCGAATTGCCCACGCAAAGTAAAGTCCAGCAGACCACAGTTATACTTGAGCCCTTTCATATTATGGCGGTAATAATTTGTGTCGAAAAACGCAGAAAAACGGCGGAAAGGTTCTTTGTGGCCCGTTTCAATATAGTGTACGAAAGGGTGGTCTTTCCAACTGTTCCGAATGTCTGGATGCGAAAATTTGTAGTGGTCGGTTTCAAACAATGGCGTTGGTACGATATCGAGTTTCATACCCTTGAAAAACCAATGAAGAAAAGGGCTGCTGGAACCGAGGATTGTGTTTTGTGTCAGCATAGCTTCAGATAGCTTCTTGAACTCACGCAAAGTATCGGTTGCTTTGTCGTCTACGCTGTAGGTATTGAGTTTGTCAAGGTACCAGTCCCGATTGAACAGAACCGTTGGGCGATGACCAGAGGTACTACCCATAATTAAAAAGTGAGAGTAGAGGATGTTTGTTGATAGATCTACTTCAATTTCTAAAAGACCCTTGTACAGCTCGGGCATGAATATTTTCTTAAGGATAACCTGTGTTTCTTCCTTACGGAATTGCTCAGAGCATCCCACTGGTATACCACTAAAAATGGCGTACATATCTGCTGGTGTTTCGTCAAAGTTACTATAAACAGCGTTAACGTGTTTTTGAAAAAATTCACTTGGTATTCTATTTTCGTAAATCCCGGTAGCTGCAAAATGTGCATAGGCGTTTTTTACGGCGCCGTTTAGGTCGCTGTATAAGTCTAGGTAGAAATCAGCATCGAATAAGGCGTGTGGTTGAACAGTATCAAAAGCGTCAGTCAGCCAGTGCAAAAAAACAGAAACATGTAGTTGTTCTTCTGATTGTGACTCAGCTTCTGGCTCTGCCTCAGCTAGCTTTTTAAGTTCGGACTCTGCAAACTCTGGGTCAAAAGCAGGAGAAGGCGTGTGATTTTGATCGATACCATTTTCCAAGAAATAGGAGAATAGTTTGTTTGTGGGTACATCAACCAAGTGATAGGTTGCGCTGTAGTATTCAGCGTTGAACATGGACGCTAGAAACCAGGCGCGCTCATCATAAATGAAAAGATGTTCCGCAATTTGTTTTACGCGGTGCTCAATTGAATCGTCATTCTCTGATTCAAGGATTTCCTCAAAGTCATCTTGTTGCAACTCAGTGTTCTCTGTCACATCATGCTGATCGCTCATGCTTGTATTACAACGCTGAACTGAGTCAAGAAGAGTATTGGCGTCATCACTAGAAGTAGTCATTTTTTTATAATTCGAGACGTTTTAATCGATAAGGCCCATCAGCAAGTAAGGAGATTGCTGATGGGCCAATAGGTATTACTTTGTACGTATATGTTATGCAACCAATCGTAGTTTTGGCGGCTTGCCGGTGCTTGGGTCATTAACCCAATTAGATACGCAAGGGATTTTGCTGGTATCACAACGATCTGCGTATTTAGAAGCAATTTCAGTTACTTCTTTCATTAAGCCATCAGCCAAAGTTAACGGCTTTAAACCATAAGCGAGGAACTTATCGTTTTTAACGTGCAGTTCGTTTTCAGCAGCCTCTTTACGAGGGTTTTTAACCAGCGTCAATTCTGCATCTGTCATATCAGCAATCATATTGGCTAGATCGATAACGCGATGGGTTTCAGTCATCTGGTTCAGGATGTGTACACGATCACCACGTTCTGGTGGGTTGTTAACAGCAATATCGAGGCACTTGCAAGTGTCTTGAATATTGATGAATGCTCGTGTTTGTCCGCCAGTACCATGTACAGTAAGCGGATGATCAACTGCAGCTTGCATTAAGAAACGATTTAGCACTGTTCCATAGTCGCCGTCGTAGTCGAATCGGTTAATAAGACGCTCATCAAGCTTAGTTTCGTCAGTTTGTGTGCCCCAAACGATGCCTTGATGTAGATCAGTAATGCGTAGTGAATCGTTTTTCGCATAGAACTGGAAAAATAATGCATCCTGTGTTTTTGTCATGTGGTAGATAGAACCAGGGTTCGCTGGGTAAAGAATTTCTTGCTGGGCCGAAACTCCATCTTCTTCAACATTAACCGTTAAGTAGCCTTCTGGGATTTGCATACCGGCTGTACCATAGCCATATACACCCATAGTTCCTAAATGTACTAGATGGACGTCAAGACCACTTTCAACAATAGCTGCACAAGTGTCGTGTGTTGAATTCAGGTTGTTCTTAACGGTATAGCGTTTGTGCTCAGCCGTTTTCATTGAGTATGGTGCAGCACGTTGTTCTGCGAAGTGAATGATAGTGTCAGGCTGCTCTGTTTGGATAAGACGCAGCAGTGCAGGGTAGTCTTCACCTACAGTGATGTTATGGAACCCAATTGTGTTTCCCGTTACTTCTGTCCAAGCTTCTAGACGAGTTTCGATTGATTGAATCGGTGTCAAAGAATCAACTTGTAATTCTGCATCAATTGCTCTGCGCGATAGATTGTCAACGATAACGACATCGTGTCCCTGCTTAGACAGATGAAGACTTGTCGGCCAACCGCAGAAACCATCGCCGCCGAGAACTATTATTTTGGACATCTTTAGTACCTTTGTTAAAAATGGTTAGTAATTCACTTACTGTTACAGTGTAGATATAGCAATTGGTGTGCCGTGTTATCTAGAATTATTGCGCAAGTCTTCCTACATCTTAAGTAATGGGTTACTTGCACGATTTCAACGTGATGGTGATTGATATTCATGTGCTAAATAACTTTGGTGTGCAATGCTATTTTTGCAAAATATCAACGTCTTATCGGTCTATTTACGGGTGCAAAGAATGTCAAATTCTAATACTGATGCTAATGAGTCAAGAGTTGGTCGCCTAGTTACGCCGCATCAAGTCCCTTATACACACGTGAACTTTCACTATTCAGCTGCTCTAGGTGAGCCGGTAACGTCACATCATGCGACAAGTCACATTCGTAATTTACCGGTTCAGGGCCTTCCCGCCACGCGACGGCCATTATTTGCATTGTGTTGTACACACGAATATTCCAGCCTTCGCCTTTAAGGTATGAAACTGCAGCCGCAACATCAGCGAAAGTTAGATCATGAAATACAACATATGCATCATTGGTCAAGTATGGGATAACTGCTTTTGTATCGAGAAGGGGGCCTTCGTTGTCATGATTGCCATCGATAAAAGCAAAACTATATTGTTCTTTAATTGTTGCGGCTACGGCTGGAACAATTTGTGGCGAGTATCCAGGCCACAATTTCACTGAGCCTGAGTTAATCCACTGTTGTAGGCTTTGCGCTACATGGCCGTAGCGTTGAGAGTCAGAAAAAGCTGGATCAATAGCGTCAATTCGTAGCCCACTGTGGAGTAGATGAGCTGTCGACCAACCGAAATGAGACCCTATTTCAATGCCTCGGCGGCCTCGTTTATTACTCGCTAGTGCGTAGAGTAGGGCAGCTTCTTCTATGCTGACATTGCCGGTTTTATTTGGTTTTTCTCTAGTATCCGTTCGCCAAATGTGTGGCACCTCCCTACGCAGTCTTTTGTCTTTGCATACTGCAGGGTCAGTATTCTGCGAGTATGGAAAAAGCGCTGATAGGTCAGGGCAATTTAACGATTTTGGGTTGTGGTCGTATCGTGTACTCCAGTGTGCTATTGCAGGAGCTTCGGCTTTAAGAGCGATTCTGCCGGTGTAATCCACAGGCTGTAGGAATATAGGTTGAAATCCGGCTTTTTCATTAGCGCTGAAGAATTCATCAGCCGCTTTTCTCGCACCTTGCCAGTGACCATAATCGTCGATAACTAATACGCTGTTTCGGTTCATTCTAGGCCAGAAATTTTTTAATTCTGATTTGGTGCTAGCGTACCAGTCTGTATCTAGACGCAATAATGCGAGTGATCGTGTGCGCGTGCGAGGAGCAGTTTCTTGTACATTACCTTGAATGAAGTGCAGTTTATCGCTCGGATACCCAGTAGATGACATGTTGTTTTTAACGTCAACAAGTTCTGCGTAAGCCCAAATGGCAGAATGTTCTAAGAGCTCCGTGTTATTGGCTAGTTGATCCTTTGCAGAGTTACCATGGAGGTCTACATCAACTTGTTCTGGTTCTGGCATTCCAGCAAAGGTGTCAAAAAGGAATAAGTCTCGGTCGGTTGATTTTAGTTCTAGCAGTGTTAGTGCTATTAGCATAGAAGATCCGCCGCGCCACACACCTGATTCAACTATATTGCCTTTGACGTCCTTTTCAACGATGAATTTTATCGCGTTGTAGAGCGCATAGCCTCTTTCAACAGAGGTCATTGTAAAGGGTTGGACTTTCTCCCATATCGTTTTGAAGACAGGGTCTTCTAACGTCCAATCCGGTTTCATGCTCATGCGCGGTAATATTCTTGACAAGTGGCTGTCAAGTCTTTGGCAACGTTTATGCCAGATGCTTAAAGTCAGGCGCTGCTAAGGCTATTATTTTTACCAATTGTTCTGGACGTAAATATTCGCATTTACACTTTTTGGTATTTATCTTGCGAACTGGAATGAAAACCGCTTATATGAAGAACTGCGGTCTTAATTCCTTAACGCGTGACAAGGTCAAAAAATGCAAGCTCTCGTCTTAGGTGGCAATGGTTTTATAGGATCGCATCTAGTCGATCATTTGTTAGATGCAGGCATTAGAGTGCGTGTTTATGACCGAGGTCCAGAACGCTTTAGAGATCCGCTACCGGGAGTTGAATACTTCACAGGAGAGTTTAATGATCTTGCGCTTCTAGCAGAAGCTATGATCAACGTAGACGTTGTATATCATCTTATCAGTACAACGGTACCTTCAACATCTAATATCGATCCGATTGGAGATATCAATGGTAATTTGATTAATACAGTAAAACTTCTGGAGTTAATGCGGCTACAGGAAGTACCGCGCATTGTCTATCTCTCATCTGGCGGTACTGTATACGGTAAACCAGAATACTCTCCAATTAAAGAGTCCCATCCAAAGCGCCCAATAAGCTCCTATGGTGTCGTGAAAGTCGCTATCGAAAATTATTTGCACATGTTCAACGATTTACATGGCATTAGCTATGTGGCTTTACGCGCGTCAAACCCATATGGAGCTCGTCAGGGCCATACCGGTTTACAAGGTGTTATTGGAACATACATCAATAGACTTAACGAAGGGCTACCTTTAGAAGTATGGGGTTCAGGCGAAATCATTCGTGACTTTATTCATGTAGAAGACCTCGCGCGGTTGTGTGTTAGCGCAGGTGCATCAGATGCCGTGGGGAGCTTCAACGCTGGATACGGCGAAGGTGTATCCATACTAGACATCATTGAAACCATCTCTGAATGCACTGGGATAGACATCGTGCCCGAATTCAAACCAGGTCGTTCATTTGATGTACCACACGTCGTTCTCGACATATCTCATACTGCTGAGACATTTAACTGGCGGCCATTGATCCCGCTACGTAATGGCATAACAAGTACTCTGAATTATTCATCTGACTTAGTCACTAATTCTGAAAATAATAAGAAAAAAGTTGCTTAGCTTAGGTGACTTTGCTGTTGTTAACGCTGCTGGTAGTAGACATGTATGTAATCCGTGTCTGAAATATGGCATTCAAATTGCGACTAGAAACTGACAATTATTACTAAAGCTCTAACTGATCCTAATGGGATCTAAACTTTGAGACCACTATGACCATAGACACTGTAGAAGAGAAAAGCTGGGAAGACATGATCGCACTCAACACGAGAGCGGAGAGCGTGTCGACAGTTTTAGGAACAGCGGCGGATGTATATCCTGGTGCGAAAATTCTTGATAGACACAAACAATATATTCCTAATATTCAGCAGTATTTGGATAAAGACACCTTTCCTATTCCAACCACGAAGGATCGCGAAGGTTATTATGCAGATCAGCACTTCTCTTATTGGATGAGTGGTTTGCACGATTATCTGGAAGTGAAGCGAGTGCTTGGTGAGTCATTCAACATTAATTCATACATGGATTTCGGCGCAGCTACCGGGCGTGTCGCACGGCACTTTGCTGCGCAAGAAGCCAACTGTGAAGTTATTTGTGCGGATATTAATTTGAAGCATGTACGTTGGGTCAATCAACACTTAGGTCGCAACATTAGCTCGTTCCAGAACCATTCTATTCCTCATCTACCGTTTGAAGATAATTCTTTTGACTTGGTTACTGCGTATTCGGTTTTCTCTCACATTGAAGTATTTGATCACGCATGGTTATACGAAATTCGTCGTATTCTTCGTCCAGGTGGCGTTCTGCTTTTTACTGCAAACGTCGATAACTGGCACCAGATAGATGAGACGTGGCCGGTATACAAAGCTATAAAAAACCATCCTCAGTTTCTAGCAGATGAGTTAGGAAAGCCATTGCCAGCAGATCGAAAAGTATTTCGTTGGAATAATTCAGGTTCTTATTCTTCAGTCGTATTTCTTACAGCTGACTATGTTGAAAAGGAATGGGGCAGAATCATGAACGTTGAATCTGTTACTCCTTTCTTCACTGGATTTCAATCCGGGGTCATCATGCGCAAGGCGCAGTAATTATGAGCGGGGAAAATGTCATACAGGGAAAAGATGGATGGCTCTTCCTCGAAGAGGGCAGCAACTCCAGCATTTCCCAAGTTACAGGGAAAGTCTCTATTGAGGCTGGAGAGCTTAATCGTTGGGCGCGCATTCTGAAGTTTAGGAATGCGTTGCTTGGTGATCGTTACAGGACGCTCGTGTGCCCCGAGAAAGCATGCGTGTACCCAACGTATCTACCGGATCAGTATAAAATTGCACCTGGCCGAACGGTTGCCAAAATCAGGAATTCAACCCAAGATTTAATATATCCTTGTGCTGAACTAGTAGCTAACAAGGAACACTTGCGAGCGTATCCAAAAACCGATACTCACTTTTCAGCCATTGGAAGCGCCATTGTTGCGCAAAGCATTGCTCGAAGCTTTGGTTTGGAACCGTCCTCAGCTTATCAAGAGTTGGAGTACAACGAGCGTGAGGTTGTAGGTGATCTTGGGCTAAAATTCGAAGACCCTATCAAGAACTTAAACTACTTCTGTAGTAATTTTCCCGGTATAGATATATTGGACAACGGTTTGAAAAACCGTGGTCGAATCAGTTGTTATACTAATCCGAATTGCGATGGTCCTACTCTTCTGTTGTATGGTGATTCTTTTAGCGGAATTAATCTCGCTATGTTTCTTAGCCTCCAATTTCGAACAGTCTATTTTGTCCATTCCGGCGCTATAGATTACACATTAGTGGATAGACTAAAACCAGACTATGTTGTCTGTGAATACGCTGAGCGCTTCATGTCAACGGCACCGGTGGAGGCAACACCTATCTCCTCAGTTATCATCGAAAAGAAGATAATGAATACTTACAATGACGCGATGATGGTGGAGTTTTTCAGTAAGTCCGAAGAGTTTTCAATTTTCTATGGCGATGATGAATTTGAAACCTTGCGACGCTACTGTGCACCTGACAACGTGAACGTAGCGGCTTAAACACTCGCGGAAGACTATAGATGAAAGGTCTCCACGCGAATATTATCGTTCAGTAAAACAAGTTGTTTTACTAAGGCGTATCCTTTTCCTGATACACCCTTATGTAATCTATTTCAAAAGTAGCTGGTAATGCAGCTGGTTCTACTGGTTGGCTATTGAAGTTACCTCCAACAGCCAAATTAGCGATTACGTACATAAGCTGATAAGCGCGGTTGTCATCGCTAGACTCAGTGTAGGTGTCTACGATCTGTCCATCGACATACCAAGTTATCTTACCTGGTTGCCAACGTACACCAAAGGTATGGAAGTCATCAGCATAACCGGTGGTTGATGTGCCATGTGAGCTTGTAAATTGACTTTGCATCGGATTACCATTGGTGTCCGACCGATGAAAAGTATGATAAGCCGTACTCGGGTTTTCTCCGACGATTTCCATGATATCGATCTCAGGAAGAGGACCGACGTAATACGCATTAAGTAGCCAGAATGCGGGCCAGAGTCCATCACCTGCAGGTACCTTTGCTCTTATTTCGGCATAACCATTAACAAATTTGAACGCGTCGTATGAAGTAATCATTCCAGAGGTGTAATCAGGTGCGCTGGTATAGGGTCCTTGCTGAAATGATGGGTTGTCAGTCCAAATTTGCTCGTTCGGTCCTGGCAAAGAGTTCGGCGGCACGTTAGCTGGCGAGTTGTCCTTCGATTCCGCTGTAATAGTTAGAATGCCGTTCGATACATCAAAAGGGGAATAACCGATATTTTGATCGGTATCTGCCGTATCAACATAGTATTGCTCTTCGTTGTTGATGGCATAGTAGGGCCCCCATAAAAATGATGTGTTCCATTTGTTTGTATCCAATGAACTGCCTGAAAATTCATCGTTGAACATCAGTTGGTAATCAGCAGCTAGGTCAAGCGTCGGGTTTAGTTTCTTTTTATATGCGCGAATATAGTCAATCTCGTATTCTGCAGGAAAAGGTGTGCTCGCATCGGCATTACCTGGCCAGGTACCACCAACGGCTAGGTTTGCGATAATGTACATCGCCTGAGTTGAGATTTTGTAATCTGCATCGGTTATTCGCTGTGTTTCTACGCCGTCTACGTACCACACTATTTCTTTTGGGGACCAGGCCATACCAAAGGTGTGAAAACCGTGTGTCCAATCTGGGCCTGTATATTCAAAAGAGGGTGTTGAAATCTTTGCCCAATTGTTGCTGGGTTCAAAGTAGTGGTATGTGTTGTAAATGGTATCGGTTTCGTCACCAAGAAATTCCATTACATCGATTTCGGGTGAGTCTTCAATGTAGTGACTGTTCAACAACCAAAACGCAGGCCACAGTCCTTGGCCGGGTGGTAACTTGGCCCGTGCCTCTACATAGCCATGCGTCATCTTAAAGCTTTCATAAGAGGTGATAATGCCTGAGAGATGGTCAATATCATTTGGACTGTAACCTGGGCCGTTAGCGCTCGGGCCATTGAATCTGTATTCGCTATAGTCGTTCCAGATAGGATCGTTCTCAGCAGGCCGCGGTATTGGTTGGACGTTTCCACCAACAGGCGTGGCTCGGATAATCAGAGAGTCACCGGTTAAGTCGAATGGTGAGTGACTAGCGCCTTGATGCATGCCAAGCGTGTCGACATACATCTGCTGTTCGCCGTTTATCTGTAAATAGGGTCCCCAAAGCAGTCCCGTGTTCCATTTGTTTCCATCGAGTGATGCAGCATTGAATTCGTCATTAAAGACCATGTCGTACTGTGCAATCGTCGGTAGCAATGCGGGTTGGGTGTTAAGGGTGAGGTTGGATATGCCCCATCTCCAACCAGAATTTTTCTGCACAAAGCTGAGCTGATTCGTCCCTGAAATTTGGTAGCCGGTTGGAATCAGTAGGGTGCTAGACCCTTCAGCATTGTTTGGTGTTGTTGTTAAAAAACCTAACTGCACCCCGTTAACTGATACCTTTATTTCATCTACGTCATCTATGTCGTAAGTGTCTAGTTCAAGTAGCAAATTACTGTTAGATTGGTCGAATGTAAACTGAGCCGTGGTAGTTTTAGAAATAGCTCCACTATAGGCATAACCGTAGGCTGGAGCGTGAATAGCATCGTGAACAAGATGTGGGTCGCCCGCAACTTCGAGTAGTAAGTTAGTAATGCCCCAGCGCCAACCTGATACAGATTGTTGAAAGCTAAGCGTGTTGGTGCTGCCTTGCGCAACAGTTGGTACAGTCAATACGGAGCTACCGGATGAATTGTTTGATGTTGTGCTTAGATTACCAATAGAGCTACCGTTGAGCAGAACGCTAATTTCAGAGCTGGTGTCGATATCAAATGTGTCCAACGATAGGTTCAATGCAGAGCCTGTGCCTTGAAACTGAAAGGCTGCCGTATCCTTATTGGCGTATATCCCATTAAATGCAAAGCCATAGTCGCTCGTTTCAGTTACGCCAACAAACAGTTCAGTATTCGCTGGCTGGCTTTCCAATAACAAATTCTCAATACCCCAAATCCATCCAGGAAAAAGCTGAACGAATTGGAGTGTGTTGTTGCCAGAATTTTGTGCGGCAGCGGGAATGCTAATGCTGCTGTTTCCTGAGGAGTTGTTGGCAGTTACTTGAGCGAAGCCAACAGATTGTCCATTGACTAACACGTTTAGCTCACTAGTTGAGTCTATGTCGAAGGTATCAAAGTTCAGAGTGAGGTCGTAACTTGCTCCTTGGAATTCAAAATCAGCGCCGTTTAAGTTGGAATTTACGCCGTTAAAGTTGTAGCCGTAGGCTTTGGTTTCAACTATGTCTTCTTGCAACTGTGGGTTGCTTTGAGACGATAGAAGTAGGTCTGTAACTCCCCAGATCCAACCAGGAATACGTTGTTTGAACTGTAGCGTGTTGGTGCCTGTTGTCTGTATGCTGCTCGGTATGACGAAACTATCTTGCCCTGCAGCATTGTTGCTGGTTGTGCTCAAGTAGGTATGCGATACGCCATTGATGAGCACTTCGACTTCGTTTGCCGTATCAATGTCGTAGCTGCTAAGTGTTAGAGTTATATTTTGCCCAGTACCGTCGAATGTGAAGTCGGCGGTTTCCAGATTTGTATAGACACCGTTGTAGGCATAGCCAAATTGGTTTGACTCTGTAGCGTTTAGGATGAGCTGGGTGTTTGCATTCGCGATGGGTGCGACAACTAGCAGCGCTAATGAACAAAGCCATACGGATAATTTGTGTTGTCTTCTTTTGTAGTGATTGGGCATACGTTGAATGATAATGTTATGTGTCGCTATCATTATGAGATGCGACAATAAGAATCGATTAGAATTTGGAGAATAGTGGATTATTCTAAACGGTTGGCCATCAATTATATTGGGTAATTCGCACATTTTACCGATTAGCACAATGCAATGGGGCGATACTAAGCAACTTTCGTAGAAAGCTATCGGCTGATTTCGCAACTTACTGGGATTCCATGCATTGTTTTGGTGACTAATTCAACAAGCAAGCGAGGATGTGGAGGCGCTATGCTTCAAGCAGTTGAAAAATGCGACACGATTGGCAGAAATTCAAACGTGCGTGGCTTGTGGTCGCGGTCATTTTTCTAAGGTTGCAACACTCAGTCTTAATCTTCCCTGATTTGGTCAGCTGAGAATTCGCCCGGTCCGGCTATTAACCTCTGCAGGTCGTGTTGCCATACCTAATCAGAATTTAGATTGTTCATGTTGAGCAGCCATACAGTAACAACCTCTTGACCCCCCATACCCATCCAGGGTTAGTCTGTACAAAACTGAGAATATTGCTACCAGGGTTCTGTAAGTTCTGTGGAATATAAATGCTGCTGTGTCCAGTTTCGTTGTCTAATGTTGTTTCCAGGTTGCCAATAGGCTGGCCGTTTAAGAGAACGGTTACCTCGCCATCATCATCGATATCAAACGTCTCCACTGATAGCTCCATGTCGCCATTAGTTCCAGCAAATTGAAAATCGGCTCTGTCTTTTTGACTGTAGTTGCCTTCATGTCCGTAACCAAACGAGCTGTATTCCGTTTGGTCTAGAACTAAAGTTACATCAGTATCAGAATCGAGCAAAATATTACTGATACTCCAAATCCAATTGGGAAAATTGGATTTAAATTTTACTGTGTTGTAGTCGGTGCTTAAAAGTGTCGAAGGAATAGAAATGACAGAACTCCCATTGTTATTATTTCCGGTAGTAGCTAAGTTCGTAACCAGTTCATCGTTTACTAGGACTTCTACTTCGATAGAGATGTCAATGTCGTAGGTGTCGACATACAAAACATACCCATTTGACGAGAAAGGAAATTTGAACGAAACACTATCTGTGTTGCTATCTAATCCAGCGACACCAATCCCATACAAACCTGTATTTATAACTTCCGGTTGCAGTGCTAGCTCGGTGTCTGATGTTAATAAAATATTTTGTACACCCCAAGTCCATCCAGGATTTGTTTCAATGAATGTCAGAGAGTTGAGTCCGTTTACCTGAAGTGTAGCCGGTAGAAAAATCGTTGTGCTGCCGATTGATTCATTGCTAGTTTTAGCTAGATGATCTACTACACCGCCGTTCAAAACCACAGAGACTTCTCTATTCGTATCGATATCAAAGTTGTCGACAGAGAGCAGTAAATCGCTCCCATTGCCTGAAAACGAAAAGTCGGCGAAATCTGGATTATTATTCAAGCCATTAAAGCCGTAGCCGTATGAGCTTGAGTCGATTTGATCAATGATTAGCGTATTGGCTGCGAACGCTTTCAAAGGAATGAGAGTGGCGAATGAACACAGGAGCGCAAAAGGCAAGGAAGAGACGAATTTTTTTAACAACATTTTCGGGTTCTCCAGATAGTATTTTCTTGTGCAAAAAATGCAAGGTGCCTTTACTCTAAAAAATTTATTTTTAGTTGCTTTGTGATTCCGTTCTGATCGATTTAAAGATTTTGTACCGTGTCAATGTGTTGTCGGCGTTTGAGGAGGGGGAGGATACCCTAACGGTCTTATTATGTGATGAACAATACAGTTACTTTTTAGTAATGAACACCTGCAATGAGCTTGCTGCTTTGCGAGGAATGTAAAGTAGTTATCAAGTTCAGATTAGATGTTTAATGACAGCCAATTGCTGGCTAGAAGAAATTAATTAAATCATATCAATCATATGTCGCACGAGACATAAGCACGTTCTTCGTATCGCTCGAGATTTTAAAATCTACAAACACCACTGACGTCTGCAAGTGAGCTGATACTCGACATTATTCGTCTGTAACGTGTGCCAGTAAAACCCGCTTGGCCTCATTGATCTTCGAAGCCAAATAATTACTCCCACCCTTATCAGGATGAAATTGTGTCATTAGTGACTTATGTGCTTGACCAATTTCTTTCTTCGTAGCGCCTTGCTCCAAACCAAGAATATCGTAAGCCTCACGTACCGTTACAGCATCGCCAATCTTTGCTTGATCGGATTCTGTTTGATCTTTAGGCGCATCTTCCCAATCACTACGCTCCCGAGCAATATAAGCCTGCAATATCCGAATCGCCTCAGGGTCTGATTCTGCACAGTCTTGATAAAACCGCTTAAGCTCATTCGTTGTTAAATCGCTTAGCCGTTTACCTGTTAACGCACCCGTGATAATTTCACCGTTCATTTTACCGCTGGCATGATCCAGCGTCATCACCAATGATTTTGTACGCACCTTTGATTCTGATTGACTAGAATGACCACCAGGGCCTGCAGCTTGGCCACCGAACATCTGCATCAAGTTAGGCGCGAACTTCATCAGCAAAGGCGCAAGCCGCATCACCTGCGTCATCGCCGCACCAATAATTCCGAATGCCGCATTCGCACGCCCAGTGACTGCGGCTATCAAGAATATAAGCCCGAGCACGATCATGGCAATTTTGATCTTGCCTTGTTTTCCCTGTGCCAGCAGTTGCTGAAAATACAGCTTGTAAATCAGGAATCCTGCTACCGCAATGGCGATGAGAAAGAGTAGGCGCATCGTTGGATTGTGTCCGATGGGTGTGTAACTGGCGTTATTTTAGCTTAGTTGTTCAAGTAGCATATCGGCTTGTTTTGAACCATGGCTGCTGAGCCGCTTCAAAGCCTCTCGTCCACCAGCGGCATAAACGGCGACTGCATTGAGGAGCTGGCCCAGCTGATGGGCTGAGCTTTGGTCAAACCGGCAGTGCGCACCTCCCGAAACATGCGCTATCTGCTTGAAAGCCATGCTCGCTATAGGGTCATAGCCCTCTTGAAAAATAAACACCGGTAGACCGAGTATCTTGAGCTGGCCCGCCAACTCGCCCAGTGAATCAACGTTCTCCTCCATGCAGTCACCGATGTACACCATCGCTTGCACCGGTTGTTGTTTGGTTTCGCCCAGTGCGTGTTTAAGCACCCGAGCAATTTGTGTCCTACCGGCAACGCACGATATCTTATTCATCATGCGCAATAGGTTGCCAGAGTTGTCGAGCCAAGGTGATGCTCGGCACTCGTCATAGCCCCGGAAATACACCAGTTGTAGTTTTAGAGCGGAGAGGCCTTTTGTTTTGGTGAACATGTCAGCCTGGAGCGCACAAGCTGCGTCCCAGGTCGCTTGACGGCTAGCGGTTGCATCCAGTGCAAATATGAGCCTGCCAGCTTGCCCAGATTCTGCTGATGTGCTGAGCGGGGTGTTTTCTACTGCGTCGAGAAACTGATTGATGTCATCGGTGTTGTTAACCGAGGGTACATCTGAGCGGGTTTTGGTTGGTGGTCGGGCCATAGGTCATGAGCTGTAACTGTTCACTAATAGAGAATGTTGGGGCACAAGTGTAGCAATTCAATTGCATCTGCCTAATCTATGCTAAACCGGTAGCGTTGCCAAGACTGCATCGTTTCTCGATACTACCCAACCCACAAACGGCTGAGAGCCCGAATGTTGGGGCTGACTGGTGAATCTGGCAAGCACAATTCTCGTTGCTGGTTAGGTTACTGCAGAGCTGCTCACGTAGTGTGCAATAAGTCTGCATTCGCCCAATATTACCCAATTGCGTACGGGTGAGACAGTTTGGCATCACTTATACTAAACGGCCCTGCATCAACATCGTGGTTTGGAGCTGTTTATGTCTAATCGTATTTATCCAGTCATATTATGTGGTGGGTCTGGCACGCGTCTGTGGCCTTTGTCGCGCAAGAGTTACCCGAAACAGTTTGCCCAGTTAACGGGGTCTCAATCGTTATTTCAGGCAACCATTGAAAGACTCTCTGGACAGAGCTATGCGGCACCATTGGTCATTACCGGTAACGATTTTCGTTTTATCGTCACCGAGCAATTAGATGACCAAGGCGTCGTTGATTCAACGGTTCTGATTGAGCCCGATGGGCGTAATACGGCTCCCGCGGTTCTCGCCGCGGCCCTCTGGTTGCAGAAGACCGACCCCGACGCGCTTATGTTGCTCTCACCGTCTGATCATGTGATACCAGATGCGGATGCATTCAATGCACTGGTGAGTGCAGGCGCCGCGTCAGCTGCCAGCGGGGAGCTGTTGACGTTTGGTATCAAGCCCGACCGTGCTGAAACGGGCTACGGTTGGCTTGAACTTGCACCTAATGCGGTGGATGTTCCCATCAAATTGTCGCGCTTCAAAGAGAAGCCCGACCAAGCGAATGCCGACGCAATGTTAGCAAGCGGCACGCATTTATGGAACGCCGGTATTTTTCTGTTTTCAGTATCGGCTATTTTAAAAGCATTCGATGCTCATATGCCCAGTATGTTAGCGCCAGTGACCGAAGCGGTGGATAAGGCTGCACCCGATTTAAACTTTGTACGATTGAATGAAAACGCGTGGAGCCAAGTTGAATCTATTTCAATTGATTACGCGATTATGGAGCGTGCCGATAATATATCGGTGATGCCGTATGAAGGACGATGGTCTGATCTTGGTGGTTGGGATGCGGTTTGGCGAGAGGCTGGACATGATGAGCGAGGGGTTGCTTTAACTGGAAGAGCAACCGCACTCGATTGTGATAACACTTTACTCAGATCAGAAAGTGATAGCCAAGAGCTAGTTGGGCTTGGATTGAAAGACACCATTGTTGTGGCTATGCCCGATGCCGTGTTAGTTGCCGATGCGAGTCGTGCTCAGGATGTGAAAGATGCTGTTGCTGTTCTCAAAGTGCGAGACGCAAAGCAGGCAGAGATGCACCCAAGAGATCATCGCCCCTGGGGTTGGTTTGAAACGTTAGCGTTAAGCGACCGATTTCAAGTGAAACAAATTGTGGTCAAACCTGGTGGCATTTTGTCATTGCAAAGCCACGTGCATCGAGCAGAACATTGGATAGTGGTTTCGGGCACTGCCAAAGTCACTATTGGGGATGAGCAAAAATTGGTGTCTGAAAACCAATCCGTTTACATCCCCTTGGGTGAAACTCACCGCATGGAGAATCCGGGTAAATTGCCGATGGTGTTAATTGAAGTGCAGACTGGCGCCTATTTAGGTGAGGACGATATCGTGCGATATGAGGATGCTTACTCGCGCGAGTAGTTACTGGATCCTCGGCAACACCTTACTCACTGCCAAATCGCTGATTTCTTGTATTTGGCGATTTCTGGCAGTGCAAAAATAGAAGTCATTATTAAGTATAAGCCGAGTGCTGTTCTTAGGTCTGCCGCATTTAAAGCCAATACTGCTAGCGCAATTGACCCGCTAACCAGCGATGCTAAAGCCACAGCTCTTCCAAGGCGCCAGCGGCGTCTCCTTAGCGGGGCATGACTCGTAACGAACGGGTTAAATAAGTCAGAGATAAAAACGAACATGAAGTAGCTGAAAACTACGAGCGCTAAAACATACATCAACATCACAGCTTTTCCGTTTGTCTGGACAGTTAATGATACTTTCTAGCTAGTCTGTGTCTTTAGCTCATTTGGGTAGTTTTTAACTGAATTCGGCTAGTACAAATGCGACCTAGAAAACATATGAGAACTGTTTCAAATAAAAAAGAGGATGGATGCTAGTGGTTGTTCAATATCGCGTTACCTAACCGAGTGCGTGTCAGTTGATTATTGCCATATAGCGCTTCTCTTATGTTTGATCACGGAAGGGATAACAAATAAAGATACTAGTACGAGATAGGTGAGGACCGCTGATCTTAAATTGAAAATTTCAAGCGCTAATAACAAGAGTGCGATTAAACCTGCGACTAACGATGCCAATGCGGCTGCTCTGCCAAGACGCCATCGTCTTCTTCTTAACGGTGCACGGACTATTATGAAGGGGTTGAATAAGTCAGAAATAAAAACGAATATGATGTAGCTAAGTGCGAGTAGCATTAACGAGTACAACAACATTGAATAATCTTCCGTATCGAACAACGAGCACAATAGTACCGTGTATTCAATCGGCAAAAATTGATTTTATCAGTGTGTAAAATTACTAAATGTTATTTAATAAAAGACACTAACCTTTTGGCTAGTGTGTAGATAGCAAGTTGTACTTTATGGGTTCACTCTTAAATACAAGGCTCTTTTAAGTGCGTACTTTTTTGTCGACGATTGCACTATTCATACGCGCTTTGGTTAAGCGACAGAACTCATCTGATCATCGTGTTCATCACATTGATCATTCGTGTTTTGCAAAGGCGTCTGATTGCCTCGACCAATGCCTTCATAGTTCATTACAGAATCAACACTGAGCATGCGCCGGCCGTCAATGACCAATGGATGTTGTGTAAGTGGTGCGATTAATTCTGGAAGGGTTGCAAACTCTGGCCATGATGTCACCAACATAATGAGGTCAGCCCCTTCAATAGCATCATGCGTTAATGAGAACTGCATCACGTCGCAAATGGCGTGTAAAAGCTGGGGATGATTAGGACGTCAGCTTTCAACCACACACAACCAGCCGTTAGGTTGCAGTTTAGGTTGGACATGTGCTGAGAACTGGTTGTTTGCATGCTGTAGGTGTAGAAGTTCCAATGGTTGGAACCTCGTCACATTACGAATAAACGCTAAGCGGTACGGAGCACTGTTTGCCCTATAATTCACCCTCAAATCGGCGTAACCTTCGGCGCTATATATTAACAACGAGCAATCTGGAAAGCGCATGTTCAAGATTACAGCAAACGATAAATTAGCCGTGATCGGGCTTGGTTATGTTGGCCTTCCTTTGGCTGTTGAATTCGGTAAAGAGTCACCGACTATCGGCTTTGATATCAATGCTGATCGTATTGCCGAGCTCAACAAGCGTGAAGATCGGACGCTTGAAGTGTCAACCGACGAAATGGCCGAAGCTAAG